>JAGDQP010033281.1:0-20766 GCA_022664845.1 Lepisma saccharinum
TAATCCGGCCCTGATCGAGGGTAGCAGAAATTTATGTCAATATCATCGTCAGCAGCAGCCATTTTCTATTCACTGCTGGATGAAGTCTTCCCCCGTTTTTTTTCCACAGATCTGGAAAAACTCTTCATTTGGTCACCCATCTTGCATTTGGGCGTCTTCTATGTTGTTTCTTTTCTCTGGGAAGCCAATGAAGAACACTGATCGTACATGTTTCATCTGTTCGCCTAGCTATGTGACTGGCATCTTGACTTCATTTTCTTCGCAGTCTTGATAACATCTCCTACCTTCCTTTGAGAGCAAATCCGTTCATTGTCTTCCTCTCCCTCCTACGTATTCATAGCATGCATGTTTTCATTGCTCTTTGTGTAGTTATTAATCTATGGGTCATTTCTCATTCAATGTCCACATTTCACAGCCATACATCATCACATATAAGACATACTGATTATAGACTTTACGCTTGAGAGACATCGGTAGCTCGCTTTTGAAAATAAAGTTTAGTCTTCCAAAGAAGTTCCACGCCAGTTTACATTTTCTATTTATCTCATCAGCCATGTTTTCAGCTGCTCTAGGTAAACACACTCGTCAACTATGCCAATTATCTCTCCGTCAATCATTATTTTTTTCTTTTCTTATGTTTGTTGTACATTAGTTTTGTTTTACTTCAATTGATTTCAAGTCCTATTTTTCAAACTCTCATGACTCAGTTCTTCCATTTTGGTTGAATTGAGTTTATTTACGGCTTATAGCTATCTATTGTTCATGCAAATTAATAATAAGCTAGTAACATTTAGCAAACAATAGCCAGACATTCCCAAGGTCTTGTAAATGTCTTAATTATATTTTTTATAGGAAGCTACGTCTTTTGTCTTAAGGTACTTTTCTACAACTCTAACAGGCATAACTTAATGTTCAAAATAATACTCTTCCATTCGAGCGCGTCACGTAAACTAGTTCATATCTCGGGACGGTGTCGTGCCAAAACGCCCTGCTTGGGGAATTCACTGTTTTTAGTGCCAAAACGCCCTTCGCGGAAGAGCAGATCTTATCAGTTCAGAAATACCCTGTAGATGCGTGCCAAAACGCCCTTTCACCTTTCCAGGCGGCCAGGTGTTCGTGATTGCTAAGCAACAACGCAAACATGATTGGGGTATACCAGGGCAGTAAAATTGTGTTGAGGCTTTATATTATTCGCATCGGCAAAGTGTGTGCGAGGTCTCATAATTCACGTTGGTAAGTACAGTAATAAGTGTTTCTTTATACCACAACAGTGAATAAGTTCGTGGGCTGGATGCAGTGTGGCGCTAGTGGTGTACTACAGCTGAGGCGTGACGTCCTGGAGGAATCAGTAGAAGTTCGTCTCTCGACCAAGCAAGAGCCAGGTGTATGCATAGAGTGTAAACAGACGTACTGTCTCGTAGTGAAAGGAGTTGAATGCGCCGCGGTGGACCTGGAGAATGTCGCAGTTTGAGCAACGGGCAAATATCAAGTTCGGCCAAAAACTAGGCAAATCCACAACACAAACGTTGCAGATGATCAGACAGTACGGTGACAACGCCCTGGGCCGCAGTGTTGTGTTTAAGTGGCACCAACGTTTTGCGGAGGGGAGAAACAGTTTAGAGGATGATGAACGTACTGGTCGGCCAACAACAGTCCGAACTGAACGCAAGATCGAAGAGGTTGCAATGGTGGTGCACGCTAACCGTTCCCAGTCGGTAGACGACATCGCAGCAGCAGTACGGATCTGTCATGGTACGTGTCACAAAATTCTGACGGATGACTTGAACATGTCGTGTGTCACCCAGCACTGTGTGCCACGCATTCTGACACAAGGCCAACGTGAAGAACGGATGACCATTTGCGATGACCTGATCAGTAGTGCTGACGCTGATGGAACGTTCCTGAATCGGATGAAACTTGGTGTTTCCTGTACGGTCTACAACTAACGAGACGAGCAGCCGTCTGGAAATGACCATCATCTCCAAAACGTAAAAACCCGAGACAAGACAGGGCACAAGGGAAAGTGATGCTTGAACTGTTTTTCGACTCGCAGGCAATTGTCCACATGGAATTCATCCCACAAGGAACAACTGTTAAAAAGACTCGCTACAAGGAGATCCTTCGCTGCCCACGCGAGTCAATACGTCGTAAGCGTCCCGGACTTTGGCGCAGGAAGAACGAAATGTTGCTGCACGACAACGCTCCTACACATCGCTCTGTCCTTGCCCAGGAGGAGCTGGCAAGGCAGGATATCACCGTTTGCCATATCCTCCATACTCCCCTGATCTCGCACCATGCGATTTCGATCTCTTTTCCCGCTTGAAATCTAAGTTACGTGGACGACCCTTTCATCCTCCCGAAAATATCACCAATGCCACAAAGGGTGCCCTACGAGAGAGGTCTGCTAACGCCAACATTTTTCAAACATGTTTTCAACGGCTCTACGAACATTGGCAGACGTGCATCGCTGCCAACGGTGACTATATTGAAGGTCAGTGTGGATCTGTGTTAGTGTTTGTGTGTGTGTGGAAGTTTACGCCGAGCACAGCAATCATGAAGACAACTGGGTTCTACTGGTTGCCTATATTCTAGGTGCCAACCCACAAATTCATTTACTGTACTGGTATATATAGATCTATTAACTTTGTAAGTCGCAGTACATTTTAAATGCCCTGTCTCGAAAAGCCTAAGGAATAAAGTTGCCTAAGGAAGGCTGTTGAGGTGTCTAATTTACGTGGCAAGGATGGAGTAGTGCATCCTGCAAATATGACAGTAGGGTACACATCATAGTAGAACTTCCGGGACGAGTTGCTCTCCGTAACAATGAAATCCATAACAGGGCTCCTTTAGGAACTGCCTAGGAATATGCTTGGGGTGGGATATGAAGTAAAGTCCATATCCCTGGGTGTTCCTGTGAGGTTGGAAAAGTGAAAGGGCGTTTTGGCACGCATGTGCAGGGTATTTGTGAACTGTTAAGATCTGCTCTTCCATGAAGGGCATTTTGGCCCTAAAAGCAGTGAATTTCCCAGGCACTAACTCCTCGGAACGCCTTATTAATTTATATTTTGCAATTCACATATGCAAGCAATGCTCATGAGCTTCTTTACTGGTCGTTATTCTTAAAACAAAAGCCTTCTACATTTTCAAGATGAATATCTGTTCTAAAATATCACCGATCAGCCGTTGCTCAGTTCGTAGAACATTTGCTTCGTATTCAGGAGGTCCTAGGTTCAACGACAGTGATATACCATCCTAATTGGGGTTTATCCAGGGATTTTACTCAGCCGCAGCAGCAAAATACCGGAATGGTACCTTAAACTTAACGCCCAGCCGTCTCTTTCTCTCACCCTTTTTCGTACCCTATCCCACCCTAAGCCATAGATGTCCAAAGACCATAAATAAAGTTATTTTCTCAAATATCCACAGAACCACAATCAGCCATTTCATCTTTATATTTTTGTAACTATTTACACCGATCAAAATTAACAACAAAAGATGTCTGTCAAGTACATTTATTGAAGACTGTCCACTTTACGGTTCATTACGGTCCACGGTACTGCAATTAAATCAAATCTAAGGACTATGTCATCAGTAAATCTAATATAACTAAGGTATTTGCCAATAATTTTGATTCCAACTTCATTGTAGTTAAAAGTTTTGAACACCTCACCCAGAACAGCGAAGATCGTTTTGGAGAGATTCAATCCCTCTACCTTAGAAATTTTCTAACCTTGGATTTTTTGTTCTCTTGATGAAGTCTATAGATGGGTATTGATTTTGGCCTTTAGTTATTCTGTTATTTTAAGCCTATTTAGAAAGATCGGTGAATAATAATTATTATTAATAATTGTAAACGCAACTTGAAATGCTACGTTTTTCAAGTATCCTTGTAAAATAGTAAAAAAAAAAACAACATTATAACAGCTTTTTTATTTCAAGGTAACTTCACAAATGTATGAAACACAATAAATGTAATTTTGTAATCAGAATATTGTGCTTTTGGTTATATCAGATAACTTTTACAAAAGTGAGGAAAAAGTGGATAAATAATACATTAATACATACATTTTCACACAAGTTCTCATATTTCATACGAAAAATTCTCAGAACGGAAATAACCTGTCATAAAAACAAATTCAGAGGGAAAATAGTTTTCTAAACGAAATAGGCAGATTTTTCCATAATATAAGCCCTACGACTCACAAGTAACATTACACTAAGCAAACTAAAAACAAAATGTTATATAAATAATGGCTGAATTACAAAAGAATTACCAAACACCCGTGGTTCCGGTTGCATGTTAGGGTGACAAAGAAGTTCGAGTCTTTCTGCCTACCAATTTGACCGTTTTTCAGGGTTTTCATTAGATTTTCCAGGCGACTGGCTAGGTGGAACCGAAACAATGGCCACTACCTTCCCACAATATCTCCAAATGAGTGCTTACTGAGGGACATCGTCCCACAACCGTCTAGCCCATTAAAATTAAATTAATTTTAAAATTTTGAAAAAAAAAAGTGTAATAAAACTTTACAACATAGGTTTTTATTGCTTCAGCAGGAAACGCTGTGAAGCCTTATACAACCGCTTTGTTCGTCTGTCCGACTGTCGACAACTTTCAACTCAGGAGGCGTCGTTGGAATGGTCTCACTGTGACGATTTTAAATACATAGAACATACACGTTGCAGTGATGGTTCTGGAGATAGGGGGACAATTTATAATTCAGGAACTACTAGTGCTAGGAAGCTGGTGCAGTCATTGGAAACGTCTACTAACCGTAACTTTTCCAATGAAACATTGATTATTCAAATAGAATACTCGCTGCTGAAACCTAGCCGTTGCATATATGTACAGTCCCCCTACTGGGTTCCTCCTAATTTGTTTAATTAAGAAATCTAAGGAAAGAAAATACGAAAACCTCACGGTTTTTAGAGATGAACTTAATTCATAGCCTAATTATCCCTAATATCAAATTGTAAGTAAAAATTAATTTAATCATGTTAAAATCGAAGTCTTTTCTTATCGACATGTTGTTGAAGTTACGGTGAACCTGAAGATAGTCCACCGCCAATTCTTAACCGTAATGTGGGTTGTATACCAAGCGCGAGTACCCATCACAATCCTCGAGAGCGTAAGTACACCAAATATGTGTATATAAAAAAAAACATAAAATTAACTTTTGTAAGATATTACAGTGTAGAGAATGTCTCTATTGGATGAGTAGTTTCATTCGTTAGTTTGTAATCAAGGCTTTGATTCCCGGCAGGGACAGAAATGTTTCGGAATCAAATTGCAGATCCAAATCTTTAGAAGGTCATCTCTATTCTGTAAGAGTCACTGAGCCACCGTAGTTCAGTGAATGAATTTATTTTAAGGCCTTTATTTAGGCCGTAGTTCAATGATAGAGCGTTCGCGTAGCATTCGGGAGGTCGTGGGTTCGATCCCAGCGGACGACCATCCTGACTGAGGCGGTTCCAGGGTTTTTCCTGTCACACCAGGCTAATGCCGGGATGGCACCTTCACCATAGGGCCTGGTCGACACCTTTCTGAATCCTATCCCGGTCTGAGAAAAAGGCCATAAATAAAATGTAACTCAATTCTATAAGAGTCAATGGTAAACCACTATCGTTCACCTTCTCTATCTTTAGTTTTTAATTAATTGTTTATTAAGGATTACATTAAATCATGTTATTTCATTAATTAACTTTTTTGCGCCACTAAAAGAAATTCTTAGGTCCTTTAATACTTGCCCGCAAAACTTAGAGTTAGAAAACTATTTCCGGGAAGAATACCAATTACCATCACTATGTTAAGATGACGAAAATAGTGCGAAGAGAACGATATAAGAAAACTGTGCGAAATACAGTTGTCCAAAATGAATCCAGAACATGATCTTGGAAACGTCTTGGGAGTTGCTAAAGAATCTATACATTTCCTGTCTGTACAACATCAGTGATCTGTTGGTATTAAAAATACGTGGAATGATTCTTTATAATTATTATAATTTTCGAATGGTGGTGCCAGTAGTGCGTACGTATGGGTGGTGCCAGTAGTGCCGTGGCACCAGCAATTAATGTGCATTGTGCAGTAATTTTACTTTTTGAAGAAAAAATTCTCTTCTGACACAGCAAAAATTCAGTAGTCCTCCATATTGGAACATCTGGGAACTGCTTTCAAGAGCGCATGGTCTTCCAGAGAACCATGATGTTAAATATGGTTCAGGAATGAAATTTTGAAGATCTGGTTCAAAAAATTAATGAGTATTAGGTCGGATGTTCAACTAGAAGCAAGGAGGTTATAATTTCATTCATAGAATTGAATGAACCTTGGATATCGATATTGTATTTACAGCTGATATAATTTGAATTTGAATTGTATTTAAGGCCTTTATATAGCTGATATAACTGCCATAAAATCCCTAAGGGATATTCTTACTTCTATAAACTCTTTAAATGTTCTTGTTGTTTCTAAAGCCAAGTTCAGCGTTCGATTCGGGCAATTTTCACAGAGGAAGACGAATTACTGAGACACGTGAATTTTCTTTTAGGCCCGTCCATATCCCAGGTAAAAGGTATGTATCGGTAAACAGAGCCACAGAAGAATTTGCAGAGAGGGGGATATACAAAACATCCCCAAACAAATCGAACACTGGTTAAGTTAAAAGGTTCCTGTACTGCGTCCCTGTGGAAACCGGCTCAATTAATCCCTCCTCTCCTGGTTAGAGATTAAAATATAACGTTCTTCCTTATTCTCATGTTGATGGACGAGAACATCTTTTTTTTTAGAATGTTTTACAAGGTTGGAGGAGATAAGTTTCTGGGTGTGAAATAATATGTTAAGGTGGGACGTCTGTAGCATTCCACATAGAGAATGAAAACACCTTATCTCTATATGGGTCATTCTCCAGAAATGGGTAATTTTGTGAAACTACAGTTTTTGTCACAAAAGATAACCCCCAAATTATTTCCTTTGCTTCTATTTGTTTCCTAAAACACTTCTTATAACTGGACCAGTTTATATCCACTTTCATATTTTAATAATATTTGTATTATTTAGTCTCAAATATGCTTAATATCGACTCCATGGAATGAAACTTACCTTCAACTGAATGTTTGAGACATGTTTTCAGTATCTGTTTTTAGTTTTTCAGTTAATTTTCAACAATTATTCTTCAAAATAATTTAGTTCGAAACACGAATCGTAATTAAATCGAAAATAAACCCATTACTATGAGAATTACATTTACTGAAACACATGACACCAGTTTTTTCATCACCTTCATGGACTGACAAAAAAGTTGTAATAAAAGTGTGAAGCTGGCAACACTGCACTTTTTTTTTTTGCATGCGTTAGACAGGATGCATCCAGCTTAGTCTCGTTTCAGTGGAACTAGAAGGAAGATGCTTCTACAGTCGACTTATTATGGAATAGAAAGTTAAAAATTAAGGGTGTCTTACTTATTCATCATCAACTCCATGGAACTCATAATCAAAGAATTTTACTTTAATTTCGGTTTCCTATAATCATGAGGAGAAGCCAAACACTGAACACTTCATTTGTACTTCATTGTAGAATTCCATTTTCATTGTAAGGAACATAGTAACGAGAAAGCTAAAAAAAAGTCAACTCCATGGATATCAACTCCATGGATATCAACTCCATGGGGATTACTCTATACTTTGTAAATGGAATAAATAAACCATACAGTATTGATCTCTGACTACCTTCAAAATTTACCCAAAATGCCTCCAATATTCCTACAAACTAGCATCTTTACAATTTAAAATAGTTATTTTCCTTTTTTCTATTCAAAAAGCCCTATTTCTGGAGAATGATCTATATATAAAAATGAAAGTAACTGTGTTTGCGTGATCATTACGCTAAAAGTGCTTGAATGATTGGAATGATTTTCTCGCACATGATCAGACATTGGACCCGTCTGGGGTGTTATCATATCAGTCGCCATTTGGATTCAAAATGGCCACCCTAAAACCATTCTCCACACCGTATGAGTTAGAGATACGAAAATTTGGCATAAAGGTGCATTATGAAGAGTGGTCTAAGAAAATATTACAACCTTTTTGAGAAAGTCGCCATCTTGAATTGAAAATGGCCGCCCAAAAACTATTTTCCACACCGATCGAGCTAGAGGAATGAAATTTGATACGAAGGTGTAACATCACGAGTAGGCCACAATGATACAAGAAAATGTTAAAAAGAAAGTCGTCATCTTAATCCAAAATGGTCGCCCAAGAACGCACTTTCCAAACCACTAAAACTAGAGAGACGGATTTGGTATAAAGTTGTGCCATCACGAATGGGGGAAATCTCCCCTATTAGGACGCAACCCCTCCGGGGTTGTGGGGACGCAGCGCCCCGTGGGGGTATGGGGGCAGATCTGCACCATGTGGGCGCAAAATCCCCGGATACGATAAAGGAGGCGCAGCCCCACAAAACTCACAAAGTTGGGGACTTAACCCGTCATGGGGAAGAGAGTATTTGTGACAGACTTGATGACTATTGCCAACATATTTAATTCACCCCGCACTAACTGGCGGGCAAATCAGCAGGTATAATATAAAAAGCTTTCATAATTGTTCTATTTCATTTTTACTGTAAACATAATTTTTAGATGGCACCGTAAATATTTAAAGCTCTCCAAGGATTGATGTAATCGTAGAATTGAGAATGTACCAGTGTAATCTAAATGTTTCCAAGATCTACTTGAAGGGAGAAATCGTTATTGAATACAAAATTTTGTTGGTTTCTTAGCTCTAAACGGGAAGTTACTGACAAACTAAAACTTTCTAATATCTAGTTAATATTTTGGTTATATAATTTACGTTTCCTAGAAAACTTAAAAAATATTTGCTGTTGGTTTTTTAAATTCTCTTTGGCCATCTGTTGGATTATCGGTAACGCAAGATATCACTGTAATCAAACATGTAGTGAAAAAATAGACTTAAGAGCTTACATTCAGAAAACTTTGATTTATCTAACATTTTTTTTTTAAATTTGTCAAGGCTGATTTTTGTTGGCAATTTTGATTTGTATCCACACAGCCAGCAACACTACCACTACATTTCACAACTTTCTTGCGCCTCGGAACAGGGACCAGTTCGGGCGCCATCTATATTTTGTTACCTTACAAAAGCCAAATGCTACAAGACATAATTTTTTGAATTACTTATTTGTAAGAAATGTATTTGTGAACGGTTAAGAATATTATTAAAGGCGTAAAAAAATTGTTTTGATATTGAGGTACTCCGAGATGAGTGAAATAGTAATTTTAATATCTATTTATTGTACTCTAAGAGTAGTTTTCTGTAGTATAAATAGTAAGAATTTGCAACCCGAAGTAACTTTTCATGTGGAGCGGACGAAACAACGTATTCGTAATTAAAATAGTTTCTCATCGTTTGCATTTCTAGTTCTATATGAAGAAACAATACACACAATTACAACATTTGGTGCAAAAGTATCGGTCTTCGATTTCTGCTTTCCATATTAGCTAATTGTCTCAATTCTGAAATTGAAGTTCATCTTTCTGATTCGACAGTCGCATTCAGAACTTTGTAAAGAGCTTTCATCAGAACTTGTAAGCGTTCGTAGTTTCCAACTTCTGATACACCAACCTTATATGAATATCTAAAAAAAAAAAAAAAAAGTGTACGCTTAAGTTATCCAAGGACACTTACAGTTAAATAACTATTGTTTTTAAGATGAAACGCAAAGTTCCAAAAACTCAGTTCTGATTGGATTTTAATGAGTTTGAATCCATTGTACCATAAAATACGCTTAATTAATCTCTTTCCCAAATGATGGCTCATCGACACACAACAATTTTTTTTAAAGAATTACACGTTCCAGAATATGCTTTCAATGAATTTTAATTTAAAACAATAACAATAAGATAAAATTTATCCTCTATGTTTATTCTTTCACTCCCTTAAAAGAAACTAGAATTAATACGCCCGTAAACTCACTAGTACCTACAATGATACTTTTGTTTCGTAAAATTATTTAAATACAATGAATCAACCTTAGTTTGTAGTTGCTAATAAGTGGCCTAGCCTGGCCATAAGTTCTTCCGGGGGCCCTGCGGGCCCTTGGTAAATTAACTTTATCACGCCTTAGTTTGTAAATTAAAACACAACCAAAGAACATTATGAATATAAAGAGGAAGGAGAGTAGAAATAAAAATAAATTATGCACATACTTAATCGCTTAAAGTGCACTTTGAACAAGATGAATACCATGTTATTATTTTCATGTGAAACTGCATGAATTGAGTTCATTAGTTTGCGATGAAATTAAGAAAGAAGCATTCAGCCAGGCAGAAAAATACTTATTGTTAGAGAGAGAGAGAGAGAGTGTGTGTGGGGGGGGGGGTCACAGAGAGAGAGAGAGAGAAAGAGAGGGAAAGTTAGCAACTTTCTGTAGATAATTTCTTCAAAACGAAAAAATAAAATAGAAGTTTCCTACGCAGAAAATCTCTAAAACCTATAGGAGTAAATACAGTGTGTCCCGGAAATAATGGTACAGTATAAATTTCGGGAGCTGATTATTTACATCAAAAGAAGAAGAAAGTTCCTTTGAAAAAGATCCGAAATCTGATCAGTTTCGGTGATACAAACGCTGAAAGTCACGGCTGCATCGTCACAAATAACACCATAAATCAACACATGATGACGTAAGACGTGTGTCGAGTTAGGAAATCGCACTCGAAGTAGTACCCGATATATATATATATATATCTATTTAGGCAATGCTTTTGATTGACGGAGACAAGTTTTCCAACCTAAGAATTTCATTGTCAAGGAATTAAATAGGGCAATCATAGAAATCTCCTCTCCGAAGTTTTCGCCATAATTTTAGGGACACCCTGTATAATTTTGAGTTTATAGGACAGATGACCGTTCACTAAATTGACTACTTAACGTCCCCTATAAATTCCAAATTAAATCTACTCTCCGACACTTCTTTTACATCTTTTTTTTTTAAACACTTTTTAGATTCAATCCTAAGTCACTTCTAGACTAGATTTGTACATCTTGTTTATAGTCTACCATCTGGAAATTTGATTATTCAAGAGCTCACAAATGCAGAGCGATCGTAACTTAGTTGCTACAGTAATGGCTTTGCATTTCTAAGGTTGCGGTTTCGTGACCTGTGACTGCCTATCCTTACTGAGCGTTTCCCTAGAGTTTCTTCGTCGTACCAGGTAAATGTTGGGATGTTTACTTGAATAAGAATAGGGCCAATTCCTTACCAAATGCTTCCCTTATTGTTATTTAGCTCGGAGGGGGGGAAATAGGGAAGAGACTGTCGGAAGGAAGTCGTCAAGGACTAGTTTGAAGGTACTATCCCTCAATTTGCCTCGTGTGCCTGAGAAAACACTAGAAAACGCTCAGTTAGGACAGGTGAATCGTTACCAGGACCAACCGATCTGCTGCTATCTTGCTGTTTATATTGTTTGTCTTCAACGGGAACTGAACTCAGGACTCTATTTGGAATTTGTTAAACAAAATCTGTAGTGTTTCGAAAAACGGTCACACTGATATACGAATGAATAAGACAAGGAGGTAGTTTTGAAATTCAATTCCAGAATGATTCCACCTTTCTCTTCGAATACCGTTTCCAATTTCATAAATCAAATACGAGAAATAGCAAATTAAATTATGATAGCAGTGAAACAGAAATCATTGATAATAACTCGTAGGCGAGAAAATTTATGCCCTACATCGTCATAAACGTGTTATCTTTTTATTGTTCATTTCTATGATTATTTTTTTTTTTTTCAAAAAAAAAAAAAAAAAAAAAAAAATCAACTTCTCTGTGAGTACTCGGAGTTGACGCTTGCAACACGACGATAATGGCTTTTTGCTTTTAATTGGATGACGTTGCTGTGGCATTAATTACCCTTTAGAGATAACGTTTTGTGGCAGTGAATTACCCAACCACCAAAGTGTCATTACGTAAACTGAAACTTTGAACGGCGGAGGGGAGGAGGGGGGGCGACTCCGTTAGAATGTTTGTAGTATTTATGAGTATTCTATCTTTGTCTTCTTCTCTTCCCGAGGACGTTTGTTTTTTTCTGTGTATATAGTTTTTAATAGTTGAATAATGGCTTGTTAAAATGAATTAATTCTATTGAGCACGGTTCTGACCAATCACAACTATTCTTACCAATGCTTGCTGTTTCTGCCTAACAAATATAGTGCTTAAGATTATTTCGTAGATACGTACGTATTTTATGTCATTTTAAAGTTCATAGACTGAGGTCGTTTTACCAATTCATTTCTCTGATCTTGGTGGTCCGTTGTACAGTGAATCATATTCTATGATTTTTCGTGGTTTATACTTTTAAACGCGCGTGAGTCATAACATTCCTTGAATGGGCGCTTTCATTTCTTATACCCCGTTCCTCCTCCTCCTGCTCCTCCTCCTTCTTCTTCTTCTTCGTTTTCTTATTTCATTGACATATTCATTCACATCAGCCATCTTCAAATTTATTATCCATAAAAAAGTAAAATAGCCCATTCATATCACCTATAAATAAGTAAAATAAATAACCATAAATAAAGCTTACCCTTCATTATTTATACCAGGGTAAGTATGGCCAGAAATAATTTTGTTTTATTAGCCTACGATCTGACTGTAATTCTGTTGGTAAATTTTGGTAGGCAGATTTTTGCTATTTTTTTTTAAGTGTTACAGAAACGGTATGTGTTTATAAATACAGGGTGGTCCATAAGTATCAAAACACCTATATACGCGTAAAACACAAGTGATTGTACCCTATGTCCGGACAAATGATATGGAACCAACCTCGGTAATTATGTGGGCTAGGGCGCTGGGCCGCCGTACATGAGGTTGTGGGTTCGTCTCTCACCTGGGACATGAATGTTTGTAGATTTTGAACTTATTGCATTCACATCGTGACAGGCCGGAGTCCATAGCTACTAAAATGACGCATATAAAATAAAGTTCTTTTTACATTATATGGGATAGAGGAAAACCAGGGAAAACATCTGTAATGGCAGGCGGTTGCTGGTTACGAACCTAAGTCCTTCCGAATGTGAAGCCAACGCTCTACCAACTGAGCTACGGCCGCTCGGCAATAAATAGATAATGAGATATAATGGGAATGAAGGGTTTCTTCTTCACTTATACAAACCAATGTTTTTGGAAAAGATATGATATTTTCAAGGAATCAATTACATTCCTCGCTATTAAGGCATTAATCAATGCTGGTTCGCTGAAAGGTTTACTTCATTTGGGATTCTGTTTTGACACTCTCTCTGTGTGAGAGTTTGAATTTCATTAAATTTCTGTTTGATGACTGACGTTGACACCAGCTTCCTCTTTTTCTCTCTCTCTCTCTCTCTCTCTCTCTCTCTCTCTCTTCACAAAAATTCTCTTCTTCTTTATCTTCTTTGTATCCCCTTTAAACTAGTTCCCCGCTCATAAAATTTATGAATTTGCTTGAAATGATAATAACATCTTCAATTCTTATTTTTATTTTATTTTGTAGTTAATATTTTCTTAATTCTTTATGCATTTCCTTGCTAATGCATTTTGTTGGACACATTTTTTTCATGTCCACTTTTTCCAGTGTAGGTATGAATTGAGTGTAACTTTGCTTTCCTGTCCTCTAAAACGCTTTAAATTTGAAGGTCATCAAGTCAAACTCTTTCTTATGAGACTTATGACCTTCAATGATGGAAAACGAAAAGAAATATTCAGAGCCTATATTATAGGTACACTGTAAAAAAAAACTGAAACCTTTTCTTTTTATATAATCTAGTAAAGTTTCAGATATATGTATGTATTTGCAATGTTCCTGTTATGTCTGAAAGGTGTCGGTCAAAAACACCAAGAGAAACATTTTGCATGGTTGAAGGTTTACATTTCCCTCTTTCAGTGTGATTTTTGCACATGCGCAGAAAGAGAACACTTTTTTTTATCGTAATCGAACAAGCAATTCTAATCAAGTGGTTGCTGCCGCCATTTTAATCACGTATTTTAAATAATTGAGAAATATTCTCAGTGAATGAGGATTGCGATTTTTATTTGAAAAACAGAAAACATTATTAGAAAGTGGCGTAAGCTGTGGAAGTAACTTTGTTGATGTCTTCCGAGTTCGAACAACGTATTTCTGATATTTTAAACTGTTTTGATGTACTGATTTCTTCAGTGGCAATCTAGTCCTGTCACTAAGACGCTGGACTTTTAACTAAAGAATCTGTGTTCAAATTTCGCTTTAGGATTCTAATTTTTTCTTTACCTGAATTCTCCAAAGTGGCTGTTTTTTTTATTATCCTAGTTACAGAAAATTTTCAAGCAGCTTTAGTTGACTAGCTTTCTCCAGGAATGTGTCACAAATTTCGGGTTGCTCAGGCAGTAGCGAGCGCATCTGACTACGAATCGGGCGGCCCGAGTTCAAAACCCGGCTACGACACTGGAGACTTTTCTTGCAGTGTTCCCATGCCTGGCGCTCTGAAGTGCACTCAGTCTCCTATCAAATTGAGTCCTTGATATTGCTGGGCACCTGGGAAGGTAAAGGCGGTCGAGCGTGGGACTGAACACCCCACTTCACTTAGTATCTAACTCGAAAATATGTGAGGCCTACCTCCACATCTCCTATGTGCCTCACATATTTTCGAATTAGGCACTAAGTGAAGTGGGGTGTTCAGTATCTCACAGGGTATACCTTTCCTTTACCTTTTACCGTGTGGTATTTACCATCAACGATATTAAAATCCAGAAGTTTTAGTGATTTGTAGGTTGCAGAATTGGAGACGTATTCTCTAAACTTACACATGCCGACCGAGGTATTTGTGTGACCATATCCATGGTCGCAGGTTCGTATCCCGACTGGGGCATGGATGTTTCTGTATTATAACAATCATTACAACAGTCGAGATGAGCTGAAATAAAAAAAAAAATACTAAATTGGCCGATATAATTTTATTTTCCTAAAATTACATTATTCACTGACGAGTTATGTAGTGACATATGAGACCAGAAATCAAAACAACTAATTCATCTGGGCATTTCTCCGATTCATCAAATGGACTCATCTGTAACAAAATAATATTTACCGCATTTGCTTATGTATTTGGTGTTATCCTCAGACACGGTACAACCAAGAATTAGCTAAAAGTACTCAACTCCTTTCAGCCCACACTTTAGCCAGGACTTTTTACCAACAGAAACGATGAAATAGCACGGTAACTATGAAGTGGCAGTTCATTTGCAATAGCATTGACAATCTCAATTCCACTTTCCCAAGAAATTCCCCCATTATGACCTTTGGCATTTCTGGTAACCAAATTAAGTAGAGAAAATTGGGTCTGTTTTTTTAGAATTTAAGTTGTACATACCTCCTGCTTCTCTATAGATTTTCAAAATTTTTCATATCAACTTTTCAATTTGAAATTTGTCCCTCAATTCACGTGAAAAAAAGAGTGTTCCTTTACTAATCACAAAAGAATAAACTGCAAATTTTCCTGATTAAATATCAAGCAAAGCCGAGCGGTCTGCGGCGGTAGGCCATCGGCTCGAAGGTCCCGGGTTCATCTACCCTGTGACCAAAAATTATTTTCTCTCTGCACCACCGAACCGATTTTATTGTGTCACGAAATACACATGTTCAAAAGAGCCCTACATATCATGTCATAATCAACATACACTTGGGAATTTTGAAAATACCTTGTATTCAACTCACCCTTTCAAACACTGGAACTAGACACGACAACAACTAAAATAATAACATATTTATGAACCAGATAGGCGTCTTTATGTCAAGCCTCTTACTTTGCTAAGTGATGGCATTGCTCAGCGAGCACAAATCGGAGGCAGAAAAGAAGATGGTGACCAGGGTCTATGTCTAGGTGCAACCTCCACATTCGCCTGGTGAAACTGATAAATTCTTAGTCAGCACGACACAGTTCTTTTTCTTTTCTACTACTACTACTACTACTACTACTACTACTACTACTACTACTAATAATAATAATAATAATAATAATAATAATAATAATAATAATAATAAAAGAGTTTACCTTTCTCCATAGTGTTTTTGTTGTTACTTAAAATTACGAACAAAAACTTTGAAGGAAACAATTTGACATTTACACAACTTGCAGAAGCAAGTTTAATCCCAGCCAGCTAATTTATTCGCTTGAACGAATTAACTTAGCATCAATAACGCCTACACCATGTTCTTCTTTGAACCGCACGTAGAGGAAGTGCTTTTGTCAGGATACTTGTCAACTTTAAATCGGTTGAAATTGTAGCAAAAGAAAAAACCTTTTGGTGAATTTAATAAGGAGAAGATTAATTCTGTCTATTATTATAAAGAAATAATAGAGATATATCAGCATTTTTAGTGTTCTCTCCACAACACCTTGAAGCAATCTTTATCCTTGTCTACCGTCCTAATATACAAATAATAAATAAAAAACTATATAAATAATAATAATAATAAAAAAGTTGACTTATTTGTTGGGGTTACTATTTCTAGTTCATAATGTGACTGTGCAAAGTATATGCGTCAATAATATAAGCTATAACTTGAACTCTGTCTTTGAAATACTTTACTTTAGTATACCCTGTGTATATTATTAAGTGATGCTTGACAAAATCATATATATATTTAGAAATAAGAATGATGATATCTCATTTGAAAGAAAACTGTTTATCGTTGCACACATAAGAACATTTTTTATGATTAAAATTCCCACTTGATTTTTCTTTTATATTTTCTCACATTCCAGGAATAAAATAACATCATTTAGTGTTCATCTTGATTGTAAAGTATCAAATTTCTTTTATTCGACATAATTATCATAATCATGAAGCGAGAAGTTTTTAGTGACAAGGCATGAGTAACGCGTAGATTTCTTTTGTACTTGTTCAACTTTGGTCCAATAATGGCTGGCTATTGAGTTCCATACTTCAGAAGCATATTTCAGTTTAGGTTTTAATAGTAATAATAATAATATACCAGACTGGCAGAGTAATTTGAGGGAAGGTGTCTATCGGTGGAAGAGGTCAACAGTAGTGTCATTCCATAACTATGACCCTGGATGGAAATTTTTTGGAGTGAAAGAATTAGTCAGTATGCTTGTTAAGGGGCTGCAGTGAATGTTGGGTAATTCTGTCACGTGCAGACGAAGCAAATCCTTTTAAATCAAAATACCTTTTTTTTTTACCTAAAAATAATTTCCTGTTAAACAGTTTTGTAGTCAATGAACAGTTAATGATCGGGTTAAACTCCATGGCCGAAGAGCAACATGCACTTGTGTTGCGTAAGTTTAAACGGCAAGTGGTTGCTTAAACGGTACCACAAAGAAGTCATTAGTTAGGCGGGAAACAAATGAACTTACCCCGACGGTTGGGGATAGAAGTTGACTACCTAAATGCATTCCATGAAATAAGTGTGTTTTTATTGTTTCCTTAGACATATTTATTTCCTTGAACTTTTATTCTTGAATAAAATGTAGTCATACAAGAACATTTGTAATTGGTACGTGTTCAATAGAATTTGAATGTCATTTACGGCCTTCAAGGCAACTATGGCTGAGGCCAGAATTGGAGTGGAATGAGGAAGTAGGACAGAAGTCCACCAGGGCCTATTTTGGATGCACCATCCCAGCTTTAACCTTGTGTTAGTGAGGATAACCTGAATAAACCTTAGTCAGGATGGGCGCCGCGGGGATCGAAGTCAGTACCTATCGAATCCGAAACCAACGTTCTTCTAACTGGGCTATGGCTGCTCGGTGCATGTTCAATAGAATGCATGCCAAATATTAAAGAACTATTTTCTTATTTCACACAAAACATAAAGCATTTTAGTCGTATTATAGAGAAAGTAGCCATGACGTTTCTTTTTTCGATTTCATTATTGTGGTCCTTCATCTTATAGTATATTGGATTAAGCATCTTCCTCCAAAATGAGTGGCAATCTTAGACTAATGTGTGGCTTAAGATGCACATCTGACTTGAGAGGTCAGTTAAAAGCCCCACATGTACTTCTGTGAGTTGAAAATATATTTGTGCAAAAATTTTGCTATTCTGTTTCTTTTAATTACTCCACGATGGCTTGTAGACAAAAATGTGTGGCATATTCCCTCCATTTACTATATACAAAATCATTTTGGTTATTCTAATACCACAAATTGATGTTGAGGAAATTGAGTTCGTAGGGTTTACAGAGGGTAGCTGAAGATGATTGGAAACTTGTCTTATCGTACGAGATCTCCTCCTTACCATTAGTTGTATCTATTTCCTTTTCCCTCTTTCACATTCAGTCATTTCTGAAGTTGTTCTCTGAAAACACAATGTTTGACTAAACAATGTCATAAATATTTGGCGAAGAAACTAAGCTTGTGAAATTACGATAGCCTAGCAACCAGATTGAATGGTTGCTTAGTAACCTAGTTGCTATTGAGTTTATTGATAGTTGTTACCGAACTTGAAGAATGCATCAGACGAAGAAATAAGAAATATTAGAGAATATCTTATCAACATCAGATTGTTGTAACTGAACGTGAGACTAATTTAAAATTGTTGGTGGAAAAAAATTACTGAAGACAATAATATTTTTATGATTACTACTTATGATTTGTAAAGGATGATGCTAAGTGTTTTCTGTTAATGATCATCATCATTATATTCAGCCGTTTTCTATCCACTGCTAGATGAAGGCCTCCCCCTTTTCTTTCCACATATTTCGGTCTACTGCTATCCTCATCCATGTAGCTCCTGACAAACGCTTGATTTCATCTACCCATCTTGCATTTAGACGTCGTCTCGGTAGTATTCATACACGATTCAATACGGCGTTGAAGATGAGTTATGAAGCAGTCTACAAATCATATTGTGAATATTTATAGATTTGATGTAGAATTGTGATTATGTAAGTCGAGTACAGAAGCCAAGGGATACAAGTGACATTAACAAAAAAAAATCGAAGTACTCTTTTTATTATAACCCGAAATACATGTAGCTCAAAATTGTCATATTTTGTACATGAACAAATTAAGGTCCAAAGTTCCTTTGTACGAAATATGACAGCTTTATGTCACACATATTTCGGGTTATATATAAAAGATTACCTTGATTTTTTATTTATTTGTCAATGTAATTTCTATCCCTATGCTTCTGAGTTCTTCATATTAGTGAGTTAGTGAAGTGTTAGCTTATGTAAGCTGATATATCTGAATTTTGTTGAATGACTGTACGATTGGAGCAAACAGTTTGTAAGTGGATACAATTTCTAGTGTTAAATTTGGCTAACTGGTGTATGACTTAAGTGTTGATTAGATATAATACATTCATAGGAGTTAGATGAAACTCAGGTCTCATTTAGAAACCAGTTTACATTCGTACTTTTAACACCTCGTTTAGAAATGTTTAAAGTCTTTAGACAAATCTTTCTCAGACCAAATTGATTGGTGGAATGAAGAAAGTGGGAGGAAACAGAATCCCGAGAAAACCCACGCACTCGGCGTTTGTCTATCACAAAGCGCACAGGCACGACCAGGGATCAAACCGATAATCCAGAGCGCCAGAGATGAGCGCTCTACGATTGAGCTACGGTTGCCCCAACCCTGCATTTGTGTTTGGTCAATCCTAGTGAGTAATCACTTCGGTTCGCCTCAATTCTATAAGCTGCTAAAATTTGAAAATGCACATACCCATGTTCCATTTCACAGTCGAACCCAGAATCTATTGGACAATAATTTAACAATTTAGCACCTCAGACCCGACAGCCAGAGCTGAAACCGGGTCACTTTCGGTGACCCGGTTCGAAACTTGACCCGGTCTGAAAAATATAATTAAGTGAGACTTTTGGCGTTGTGTTATTCGTGCTCTGGGAATAACATCTCCGGCCCTGGTAACTCTTGGAAAAAACACTATTAAAAGACAAGGAATTAATTTAAAATTCTACGTTGTCCTCCACGATAACGGGTCTAAATCTGGTCACTAGTTCAAGCCGGGTCCGGAGTCTAGACCCGGTGACCCAGCCGAAAACTTGACCCGAATGATCCGATTGACCCGGTAACCCGTTTCAGCTTTGCCGATAACCACGACTGCTGGCTTATTTCGGTTTCGTCTCGACGAATAGGTTTTTAGCCCATATCCAGATAATAGGATTTATCTGCTATCGCATTAATTTTGACAATCCGAATAGAAGAATGATAATCTTGACTATGAAATATTGTATTTGTACTAATAAAATCTTTCTGCCATGTTTATTACATATTTTAAGGCTGTTATACTAAATTTTGTAGTAGGTAGCCCGGGTTTATTTCGATCAAGGAGCTATATTGATCAGAGGGGTAAACACAGGTCAATACGATAATTATTAGTGAGATTTTTTCAGTCATCAATCTATCGACTGAACTACCATTGAAGGAAAAAATCGCTCTACTCATCACGGTATTCATCTGTTTCATCTTCTAATTGGAATAGCTTCTTTTAATAGAAATAGACGCGGGCTACCCTAGTACCTCTTGTGTATGTGTTAATAAGCAGGGTTAGGATTTTTAGGGGCAATTTTTATAGAGAAAAAGGGAGGGAAAAGGTGCTAAAAATACCAAAAAAGGGACAAAAAGGTGCTAAAATATTACGATAAAGAGGACAAACAAGTGCTAAAATAATACCAAAAGGGGGACAAAAAGGTGCTAAAATAATACCAAAAAGAGAACAAAAAGGTGCTAAAATAATACCAAAAAGGGGGCAAAAAGGTGTTA
>JAGDQP010033282.1:0-20766 GCA_022664845.1 Lepisma saccharinum
TCGGAACGATATCGGCCAGTGTCCGATCGGTATCGCGCAATGACATCTTCAAACACTAGTATTTCTCTAAACTTAATAATTTAATCTGGTTTTCGTGCGTTTTCTGGATGAAGTACAGCTCGTTTCACATTTTTAAGGAATAGATTTGAATGTTGAAATATCTTACCACCACAATGTAGATAGGTGTTTAGTCAGAACGGCCAATCATGGTCAGTATCCACGTTATTGGCTCAGTATAAGCCCATTATTTATTGGCCTGCTTTCCTTGTGCTGCTTAGGTTGAGTCATTTGTGCACTGGAAGTTCGCTTTTATAGCGTATAAATAAGACACATTAATTATAGACTTAACGTTTGAGATGCATCGGTAGCTTGCTTTTCAAAATAAGGTTTACTCTTCAATAACTATTTAAAACGTAACATTGGAAACCCAAGTTCACAAGAAGAGTTTAAGGTCCACCTTCAGAATGACATAATAATATCTCAACACTTCTTGTACATATTACCAGTACAAGAACTCCTTCGGGGTAAAGAGAATAGTGACGGAAGAATTCTACTCACAAAAGAAGTGATATCCATTTTGTGAGTGACTTTCTTTGTGTCACTATGACGGAACTGTTTCCTTTATAATAAAATTAAGAGAATTAGTATCCTCACTTCCGCCATAGTGACACAAGGAAAGTTACTCGCAAAATGGACATCACTTCTTTTGCGAGTATGATTCTTGCGGCCCTCTTTCCTTTACCCTGAAGGAGCTTTTGTACTGATATCACTTATTTTGTAAGGCTGCTTATTAAAAATTTGCGCAAAAGATCTATTTTACACCATGGTAGGTTCCGTATAGCAGAAACGGTAACTCCTATTTAAAAAAAAAAGCATTTACCCCTATAGGGCCCGCAATTGACCCCAACCTCCCTGGTAGGAACCATTTGGGGTTAAAGCAAAAGACAGACACATTTTTCGATCATTTTTGAAAATTCTGTGATTGAGCTTAAAAAGTCATTGAACCCCTTCACCGATTTTGACGTGTGATACACCGTTTGAAAGGTATTGAAGCGTATACTACGATTGCGTAATTTTTGGCCGTCTATATGGTCTGGAATCAGTGATATCCTCCGAAATGTATAATTTTGATTTTTTCCCCGCTCTACGGGGTCCTATTGACCCAAATGTTTTTTTCTGTGTCTTAGTATTGCAAAGAGCTTTCAAATGCAAGTTCAAGCATCAAAATCGGACTTATAGTTCGCTATATCCGAAATTAGCTGTAGATATGTGAGTGCCGCTAACAGACTCGTTTGTGAGCGTGACTCGAGGAACTACCGCTCTTCACGATTTGCATATCTTAAAGAGAGAAATAAGATAATCTGAAAACGTTTACAAAAGGCGTTACTTTTATTATATGTTACAGTGCAGTAACAAGGGGTGAAAGCCCCGACCGTTTTAAGTACATCAAGCGGTGGAATCACTCGGATTCACAGAAAGTCACCGCTGGTGCACATACTCAGTTCGACAAATTGCGTGCACTACAATGTGGTAGCACTAGTGTTGTAAAAAACTTTTTTTTTTCTTTTGTGAAGTTTATTCATGTTTTATTCTGTCCTTTTTCATGTTTTTTTTTCTCAAATTGTAGTTTTTTTTTGACACAGCAAGTGGTTTAATGTTTTACACTGCAGATAATCAATGTAATCAGCAGGATTAGAGTTAAGCTTTCACACATTCATCCCAATTTACTATTGCTTTGTTTTCTGCAGCTTTATGAGGAAAATGATTAGATTTTATGCATCCACTTCCACATTGCTATACAGTAGAACCTCGTTAAGTAGGATCTCTTGGGACCGAAGCCGGTGCGGGTTAACGAAAATCCGTGTTACCCGGAGATTGTGGCGAAAAATCGGTAAAGGAAGAAAAACATAACTAATAGTATATAGAATAGCCTTTAAATGAAAACCAAAACTGTATTAACAGTATACAGTGTACATTTATGGCGACACAGCAAAACACAATGAAAAGTTTACTTCTTGGGGAAATACTCGTGAGTCGCTGCTGCTATTGTTTCGAACAATGCTTGCGTCCGGCGCGATCTCGCACCCGCTTCAGCAATTTCCGTCCGAGTTAAATGGGGTTGTACTGTACTTCCTATATCTTCACCCTGACAAACATAAAGAATTAACTAAAGACTGAAGTTATTTGGCATAATTTGTAATAAAATACTAATAAATCTCCTGGGAACTGAAGAAAAATTTCGAATTATGGAAATAATCTTAATTTCTTAGAGATAATAAAACTTCGAAAACATCTTTACTGTAAACTGAAAAAAACATGAATTCTTACCGAAATATGCTCTCATCCCGTATATACAATACGTTAAGTTCTATTTACGGTATTATTTAAGGAAGATATCTATTTTTGATCATAATTACCGTCCGCAAAAATCAATTATCTTTAGCTCAAAATCCCGGGAAGTAACCTGCTTCTATTCAAGGCCAGAGACATATGTTTGGGTTTACTAGTACATTGTGTTTCACTATAAAATTACTGGACATTGCTCCCTCATTCTCCAGGCTCTAAGCATTGCCCCCCCCCCCCCCCCTACTGTGAAAATATATACATAGAGAGAGAGAGTGTGTAACAAAAAATATTGTATGTTATATGCATATTTCTAAAGAGTTGTATAAATGCATAATGAATACTCTTGTAAACAAGCAAATACATATGAAGGGGGTAGCTTTGGGTATCTACAATTTGTGTCACCTGAAGTTACTGTTGTCTTTTTATTGAAAGGAGAAAAACTGGCGGACTCCTCAGTTGAAACTTCGTAACAAATAAGCCTAGAGGTAGATTAAGCAGCTTCAGGTGACAAAAATTGTAGATAAGAGGTATCAGCAGCTAACCCTCGATATATGTTTCTTCTAATGAGTCTGTTGCAATAGAGTTCTGAGTAGTATTATTTCAAAGCATATCGTAATGTTTCTTTTACGCTAGTCATTACATCATAACGTAGCCACGTTCCGCGGCTCCCCATACGCTTTTCTGAAAGTACAGGAATAGCTATCGGCACATAACAGTATGGGGGCCATTTGAAAAATTGAATTTTAAAATAGGGTGGCAACGCTGACAGCTGGGTGCTTGGGTACAGGGAACAACCACAGCATGTTTCAATTATGTCGAATATATATACTCAAAGCTTGGTGCGGATACGTCGAACTGAATGAAAGTAGTAAATATTTTTATTGACTGGCAACACTGGCAGCTGTGGGACAAGAAGTGCCTCTATGACGTGCCCAGTACGTAAATACAAAGTTTAATCCTAATACATTCAACGATATGGAAACAATTAAAAATTTTATTTTATAACATTGGTTGGTATTGACAACTGCATCGCTGGAAGTACTCACACGAATTGTCCCAGTACTTAATGCACATGTCAAAATAAATCAATGTGGTACGTGCAACGATAACAAATATAAAAATCTAGATTTTTAATCGTTTGGCAACCCTGACAAACTACGGTGCCTGGAGTTCCTGTATGACTTGTCCCAGTACCTAATGAACGTGTATATCAAATTTAGTGTAAATCAATGCACACGTGTAGATTTGTATTAATAAAGCCATTTCTATAAGTTGAATATTAAAATAGGCTAGCAACACTAACAAGTAGGGTACTAGAGGTCGAGGACACCCAAAACTTTCTTCTATTGTGTTGCATGATGTTTACGCTAAGTTTGGGGTAGATACGGCATGGAAGAGTTTTTTAAAATGATTTTTTAAAAGTTGGCAACACTGTAAGAACTTGGCAACCCGGAAAATCTCACATATACCAAAACTATTTGTAATCTAGGGTTTAATTTATATTGAATTTCTTAATTACCTGTATAAAAGTAATTCTTGATTACAGAGACGTTAACAGTAATAGAAATCGCTACCCTGAAAAAAAAAACGAAATTTAGAAAAAACGAAGCCTCATAATTCTTTTTAAACGGAAGTTTTAGAAAAAAACGAACTTTTTTTTTCTATTTACAACACTGAGCAACACTGAGACTAATGTTATATATATATTTACAATAAACGATACGTACTGTTGACCTGGTGTATTAGCTCGGTGTTGTCAAATTGTGCATCTTTCAAAAAAATCTGCCATTTCCTATGATTCTATATGTACAGTTATCGTACTTCTTGCTGATATATGGTTGTTACACGCAAATGTTTGCATTCAAATATATAACAACACTGAGCAATTTCCTAGTATTATTATTATGCTCTTTAATTTCTCATTTTATATGTTAAATCTATTAACCTGGTATTATCACTTTGTTAATGATAAATGTAAGCTTGCGATTAGCTAATTAATTAACACTATCACTCTTAATGTCAGTGACACGTTCATGAGCTGATATGTTCATGTGAGATTACATTTTTTGCTTAACTTAAATTTATAGCTTAGAGATGCAACTATACTTAAGTCCATCACAAATGCCTCCCACAAATATAACTACTTGTTTGCACCGTACAAAAATGAACCTAAGCTAACTTTTAAAGAAATAAATTGAACGTTCTTGGAATATAATCTTTAGTAAATGTCGATCTCGGGCTGGGACAACTTTGAAGATACCGTATGTGAATTAGAAATTAGTTGCTTCGCGTATAGGTAGCAGATTAAAGGTCTTTAGATATTCATTCCGCCAACCACGTGAAATTCTCCTTTAACGAAAGCCGCATGCAAAGAAATGCACTGATGTTCAGTCGAGCCAAACAGAATTTTAGTTCCTTTGTGAATAAATTTGTTACAAATATTCACCGTACTAAATTCATAAGTCATACCTGAAAATAAAGTACACTATCAAACAGAAGTCATCCTTTTGCAAAAGATATTTCTAAAGCTTCATTCAACTTGCAATAAAATTTTTGCAAAAGCGAAAGTGCATGAGAAAACTTCTAATGGTGCATAATCTAATTTCGTATTCAAACATTAAAGGATTTTGACATTTTACACTAGTAAGCGCCTAGAAGAACAAAAATAATTCAATTATTGGAGCACTTTTCGTCTTTAAGTGGTATGTCATGACTTCACTCTTCACTCTGTTAGACTCTGAATAAATTTGTTAGAATAATAAAGTTGAAAATTGCGGAGACTAGCAACAACGGAAAGCCACTCGTTTATGATTCTTACCATCTCAATAATCTTAACTCTCTCTCTTTCTCTCTCTCTCCTTATATTGTACAGGGAGACCCTGCAATAATGGTGTAAACTTCGGGAGATGATCATGAACGTCAAAACAAGAATAAGTTAATTTGAAGAAACTCAGAAATCTGCTTAGTTTCGGAGATATAGGTGCTTAAAATCACGGAGGCATAGTCGCAAATGACGTTTTATCTGGATAAATAGTGACGTAAGCGGTGTCGGTGTAGCAAATCACACTATAAATGGTACCAAATCCATATATTTATGTTTATGATTGGCGAATGCAGCTGACAAGGAACAGGTGAGCCCGATTTTGATCAAAATTCGTATGTAAGTATAGTGCCTTGGTAAACCTTCATAGCCAGAATCGAAGCTCCTATGGTCAACAAGTAAAGACAAGGGGTCCCGAGAAAGATCGAATGTAGAAAGGAAGTAAATCGAATATACGAGTAAGGGAAACGCCTTTTACACACTGTTAAATATATTGAAAGTAACTGACTATTAATAGATACTGGATAGAAGGCGATACATGCTGGAGGGTATGACATAATGATCGCCATCTTGAAAGTGGCCACCTTGGCTTTGCTTCAAATATTTTAAAGTAGTAAATGGGTCATATAATAAATCAATTTGTGCTGAAATGTTCCAAGAAAAACCAGTGACGAAGTCAGTTTTGGTATAACTTTAATCCTGTTCGACAAAATGACATTTGAAATTGATTGACCTGGAGAATGCCACTTTCACCTTACGCCTTCTTGAAATTGGGACTTCATCTTCCGTTAACGTATTTAACTTTATAGTGTACTTCTTGTTGCGACCATGAATATCATAATTTCCCAACATAATGGCATCTCTTCATTAGCCGTTTAGTTTTCTTTCCTTTCCTTCAACTGTTTCAACAGAAAATGTATTTTCATTATTCAACTAACACATTCTCCAAGAAAATTTTACGTGTTATTTTGTAGTACAGTATTATAATAGTCGATTTCAAATTCCAATATTTCAAGAATTTTTTTTTAATCTGGCGGCGGGAGTATTCGTACAGCAATATACTGTAATGCTCGGCAGCATGAAAGAATATAAATTGAGTAACTCAAATATGTTTTCAGAAGATAAAAATATTCAGAAACACATAAAGAAGTGGATGATATTCTAATATTTTACGATTACACTGCAAAGAGAATTGAAACTTCATCGTGGATTACCACTGAGCATCCTGGACAATTATGATGTTAGAAGTAGGTATTTATTTATACGCGTAGTCTTTGCACTTAAATATGAGTAAATGTAAACACTTTCTATTTAGTGAGTGATAACACTCTCAACTTTATTAACTATCGGTTTATTTGTACTCCGAATTATTCATACCTACATCGGGGAGTAATCAAGAGATTCATTGAATTTAAGGCGACCAGAGAAAGCACTTATGTATCAATCAATTCATCCATAGCACTATACAAGCTGAATAAAAATGCCAACAACGTAATCCATCCATCGGCCTGTAAAATATAGTAATAACTGCAAGCCTTCTCTATCGCATTTTCTGTGTGAGTTCCACTTCGAGAATGTACCTGTTCTTGAATCTACAATAAAGACTTCAAAGAGAAGACATTATGTAGTCCTCGCATTCAAGTTTCCTAGTAACACATTCAGGTGTAGTAACACTATAGTATTAGCTTCGACGTCCCGATTTCTTATTACACATATTCGGAGTTATTAAAATGCACACGAAACTTTTCAATTATACAGTATAAAAGAATTTATTCAGAATGTCTCTTATCTTTCCGTTAATGGAATTCCGTAAAATACTTTATTCTTTAATTATCTTCTGGAATTCTCTGCATTTACCTGTCGTTACGTCTTGTAAATTCTCTTGTCACCATCCTGTTTTCCAATAACCTTCTACTTTTCCTGAAATTGTTATTCATTCTCTTGATGCCTGATAGCGCATAAATTTGTTTCCTCCAGTGAAATTTCGTATAAGAAACCTCCTCACTGCGTGATAACATTAGGTGTAACAAGATTAAAGGATAAATCATTTTCTCCTACGCGAAAGAGGCGGCGGTTGCTGAGGCTTTCTCCACCGATTTACGCGGAGTAGCTTAGCTGTCGCTGAGACCGGAGACAACCTCTAAGACAAATGACCTCGCCATCGGGAAAGACATCAGAGATTCCTGATGGAGCAATCATCTTCCGCCAAATAACAAAAGCATATTATGGATAGATTGAGAGACAGAGAAAGAGAGAAACAAAGAGAGGATTCTCTTTTGTACACAAGAGCAACAATGGGTAACGGTGTTTCTTTAACTAGATTCCGACCGAGGATGCTCCTCGCGTATTGCTAAAGTTGAGAAAATATATAATACAAAGAGTAAATATCAATGATTATTGGTTGTGTTGTCCGGAAAAGAGTCTATGACTGGGAGGTTCATGGGTAAGGTGAAGAGATGAGGTCTTCTGATTGCCTTGTATGAAATGGAGATGAGTTCAACGTATACCCAAACGGGAATAGAACTCATGGAAGAATAACTAGCTCTGCTAAAGAAATATAAATTAAACTTATAAGCCTTTGTACCGCTGAACTGAATTACAAATGCAATTGAAATCACAAACTTCTTTTCAAATAAAATGTTTAAAAAGAATTCTAGTTATTTGACTTTTTTTACTGGTAACAACTCCGAGAATTCACAGGGTAGTGAGATATGGTATCTAGGTAGAATGCCAGTTTTGCTTAAGCACAATACCCGAAGATTATCCTTGTCTCTGAATTCACGTTGATTACTTGAGTATAAAAGCAGGTAAACGAAAATTTACTTTCACGGACTACATTTATTTGGTACTTCAATAGTGAGTACAATTAGTGTTGAGAGTGTGTTGATTTTGAGAGGCAAAGTACTTGAGAATTATATACCAAGACAGTTTTTGATCTATGTAATGTTTTGAGTGTCTCGATACAACCTTAAAGCTGTTCACGTGGACTGCCATTAACGTTTATAGATCTAACAAGTTGCCTCACATCTGACGTCATTGAAGTTTCAGAGGTTTAGAGAATCGGCCTAATTTTTTAATGAATCCTAACTTAATGTTTTGTGAATGCATTTAATATCCCTTTTAATAAACGTGTGTTTAACAATGTTTTTATTTCGAGATTAACGAAGAATCTTGTGCACGAACATTGAAAATGTTCATAAACTTCTTCAACAAGTTGATAAACACTACGTCCAAATCTGCACGCAGAGACATGTTCATTAATATGGCTTGCGTAGTGCGGACTTGCCATAACAGGTATAGATTCGAGCGATCTTGACTAATCCTTACCACAGTTGAAAGTTTCCTCGTTAACTGAGTTTATTAGAATAAAAATAGTGAGGAAGATGGGTTTAATAACAAGCACTTCCTTCAAAACTGGTATCTCCTGGAACATAGAAGTTGTCTACTGTAAACGGAGTTTCTTTTGGTCTGTGGGTTTTGTGGCATGTCAAAGAATTTTCAAGCTTTGTGAGTAATGAGAACTTTCAAGGATATGTTGTATCGCATCATCCTTCCAGCTATGTGAGAGAAATTCTTCACTTTGACACTTCGTGGTGTTCTCTGGTCTTGTTACTTGTAAAAGTCGAGGAGGTGAACCCCTATCGGCGAGTTTACCCAGAAAGCTCCTTTTCGTTTGTTCTTCATCTCCTCTCTTTCATTCATCTCAACGTTTTCTATTAGAGTTTTCGTCGTTCTTACACACTTGAGAGCAAAACGAAGAAAGTCTTCAAGGCAAAACAGAAAGAGACGTAAAGGGAATACAAGGATCAGATGAAGGAAAGTGTATTTGTGTTTGAAGAAAAGGGACTAAAGATTGTATGGAAAGTAACTCAGGGCAGCACTGTAACTTTTACCCTCCTTCTGTTGTGTTCGGAAAGGCTGAATCCATTTGCTTTTCTTCTTTTGCTTTGATCTGTGTAGTTCATCTTCAAGATATTTTTACGTTGAATACTTATTTCTTCGCTGCCTCTGATAAGGAGAGGATTTCTCAAAAGTTTCTGATTTTTTAAAGTTATTTTCTTGTAAGTATTAGCGTCCACGCCTCAATTTACCTTCGAGATGAATATCTAGGAAGACAGCGTCAAAAGAAACGTGTCAAATGTTACACTCTTTTTATCAAATATAACCTTTATATTGTGGCTAGATTTTCCCCTTTACTCAACAATACTTTGTGATAACTGAAACTGGCAAGTGAACGGTGATATCTGGTTTCAGGTCTTAATTCTTTAGAACGAAAACTTTTTTTTCTTTGTTAATTGGAGAATCGATAACACGTTTGTCGCTTACCAGACACAGAAAAAGAAAAAAAAAACTAGTTGGGCCTTTTGCAAGGAACTTCCCAATGAATTTGTCATCAACCATAGCATCGTGTCTCTCCTGCGTGCTATTAGCAATCAACAGCCTGTACCGCGGATGTGAGAGAAATGATTCTGTCTTCACAAGTAATTTATCGCGAGTCGGTGAGTGTAAGAAAAAAGAAAGGCGAGGAAGGGAGACAGGGAAACGCAGGAAGAGTTTAAAATATTTTGGAATAGGGCTCACTTCTACCCTGCTTCGATTCGGGTAAGTACTAAGAATGTGGATCAGGCAGGGTCATCTTAAGGCATGACCACACTTGGTAGCATTTACCAAAAGGTCCCACGATGCTAGGGACCCCATGAGTATTTGCGTATACAGTGAATACATAAGTAAATGAATACATGAATATGTAGGGAAATAAATATAGGAAGCTGAACCTCAGTTTTAAAAGCTGGACTCAGTTTATTAAGAGCAGCTTATTTGGGTTTATTCGGATTTGTTGAGCAAAAAGTCTTTAAGATCGATGTTTCAGCATAACGTTTACTAAGAAACGCACTTAGTCCAGATCGTCTCTTCTGTAAGTATTGGATTTCTATTGGACACTCACTTACTTTGCCCGTTAACTATATTTAATATATTATTCAAATACTGCATATCTTTGAAAGAACATCAATCTGCTTTAGTAGTCTTCGATCTGCTAATTTACTTTTACTCCTTTACACTTATTTTAAGTCCTTCTACGTTTATTTTTGTTATTACTTCCCTATTTTGCCATAAATTTTAACAGTTCACACGTCAAGTTTGTTTTGAGTAATCTTGGTCTTACAACATGCGATTTTTATTCCCGTTAGTTGGTGCGTAGATGGAGAACCCAAGCTTTACAATGCTCTTAAGAGGACATTACACTCAATTCCAAATTCTAAACTTGTAATGAACATAATTAACTGGAATTTTGAGTGATGTATATGTAATTATGATTTGCATGAGCTTTGTATTTTAAATTGGGAAGATAAACATGATATGTGTTTATAAAACACTAAAGATAAACTAAATAATATGTGAACGCAAGAAGATAACTTAATTAAAGGACATTGAACAATATAAGGAATTAACAAATAGTGATGTGACCGGAAAGTAAAGATCGATGAAGTAAAAATCGAAAAATAAGTAACTTAAATGTATTAAATTTGCTTATCTTATTCAATGATACGAAATTGTTTATTTTAACACTTATTATTGTAAGTTAAATGTCAAAATCGGGTGCAAGAGACTGATTCTGAATTATTGATGCCTTCGGAATATTTCAGAAGAGATTAACTTTGTTTATGGCTGTGGAAACTTCGGTTCTCTCGAATGTGTGGTTGTGGTTCTATGTCGTTAAGTTTATCAACGTCTTATGTTTAAGTTAAATATGTCTATTGTGTGCACTTAAAACTTACAACAAGTGTAAATAAAGGATGCAAACATATAAATATAAATATTCTTTGTATTTCAGGCTGAATAGCCCAGCTAGTTGTTCCATATCGATTTTATTATTACTAATTTAAATAACCCCACTTCGTTCTGATTGAATTCAAATGCCTTCTAACATATTCCTTAGTTTCTGTGCGGCGAGAGACATACATATTTAGATTTATGGCAGACCTACAAAACATTTAGAAGTCAATAACGTAAATCGTATAATAATAATAATAATAAATCTTTTACACTATGGGTTTTTAAACACTGACAAAATTTAATGTGAGTTAAAATTCCCACTATTTCCTATCTGTTTTCTTTGAATATTTCGAAATAAGAAATCATAATTGTATGCTTGTTAAAGTCTAGCAAGGGAAGTGTCCAAATAAAGAAAATGATCTTCGAGATGAGGCTTGATGTATCTGACAAAGCATGTAACAAAATTAATATATGCAAGGATACAGCTGATGAAGAGTAAACGTGACGTGGGAATAAAGGTTGACAGTTGGTGAAAGGAAAGCAGGACTCTGCTGTATAAATAGGCAACATAAACTTCGAATTTTAAAAATACCTAATTGTAGATCAGTCAATGCATAGGACTGCAGTTGCTCATAAAACCAAAGGAAGAATATATTTGGTGGTTTAATTATCTTCACCGCGAGCTTGAAATTGGAGAATTTGAACTGGATTTAAATATTGCCAATAGCTAACCATAACATCATTCTAAGCTAGACTATTCTAGAAACTTGTTTAATATTATTTATCTAGTCATATGTGAATTATCATGTGTTAGATATTTTAGTCTGTAAGCAATTGCCTGACTAAATTGTAACATTTCACGTTTCAGGGTCTAGATACCACCGTTAGCTTTCAAAGATTTTCACAGTACACTTTAAAAGATTAATATTCGAGACTCCAAAAGTTGCAGCAAAATACGAAGATTCTACTCACACAAGAATGCAATCATGATCTACTCTAATGACTGCGTCTCCTTAAAGTTTCGTACGACCTTTCTTAAGCTTTGGACACCACTGTCTTATCCTCCTTTCACTTATTACTTTAGACCCATACATCATATCATTTACTGAAAGTTTCGGCAGCGTTGAGAAATGGCATGATGAACCAAGCTTCACATCTGACTGAATTGTTTATTCTTGTAGCCATGTCATTTCCTGCTATCATGAGTGGGGAAAAGAAAACTGGTCGATTGCTGGCCATAATAAACAAGTTGAAGCTACTACGCGTGCATGCACTATCGAAGCCACTGTTTCTAGTCTCTTTTTAAGCCAGCACTTACATTTGAAACGTGCAGCTACGATGTATAGATAATGTATTAAAATAAATATTTTGTGGTTGTTGAAGATGGTGTGTAGACATTGTAGAACAAAGAAATATAGTTCAGCTATTCGTGTTTTCATCATACTCCGCATGATTCTATTTATCTCGTTGATCTTTGTAAACAAAAATATATAACATCCACGTAAATATAGTTAAATAGATATCATTAATTGCGTTTTCTAGAATATTCTAGCCCAGATTGATATATCCCATGACTGCCTTCAAATGTTGGTTGGCAAGACAACGCTGATAGAACTAAACCACCCACTTTATTCGTCCGATAATATTATGTGCAATTGCAGTGATCTGGCTAGTCTGCAACTATACCTATTACTAACATTATATTTAGTTTGTGTATTTACGTATCAGAATGACTTCTCTTCCTACTAACTTTTAATCCATCTTCACTGTCCACTAGAGTGCTTAGGAGCTACAACTTTACACATTTCTTTACAAGTTCTGTCCGAGCTGAAACATACTTACATCTGAAATCGGAAGTCGATTTCTTTATTTGAAAACGTCCTCTGACTAATGGTAATTTTTTTATGTTAATTGAATATTTTATCTAGTACTATATTTCATCTATTTTTATTACAACGAAAATAGAAGTAATCACTGGAATTCGTATATTAATCGACATCTTGCGCCAAACTACATAATTAATTATATTCCATGCAAATTAAGATGGAGCTGGAAGAATTCAATCCTGAATTCTATGGCAAATCCATTGAATTAGGCTTAGAAAACGAGTTTTCATTTACTTATAACACTGCGTTATCTAGAAAATTGACTTGATAAGTACTCAGAAACTAAAATACTTTTAAAGCATTTTTACAAATGAACTGTATTAGTTTGAATTATAGCATCGAAGTAAAATGTCTGGCCCGCAGGGCAACCAGGCGGGACTTCTGACCATCATAGGCCATTTTCGTCCTGGGAGTTAAAAATTATTTTGAGAGGAATAATAATTTATTTAGTTATTTTAAGCAATGCCCCGAGAATCGTACTTGCACCACAACCCAGAGGCCTTCACCAACAACCAATCAGGAAACATTGTCATTTTGCTTTGCTTATTTGAAGGTCCAAAACCGTGTGAACTGGAAGTGTGCAAAAATTACTGTAAGTGTACCAAAAGCGTATAACAATTTTAATAATGATACTGGAATGACATGATTTCCGATTAATTTCTATTGTGTGAATAGTTGGAACTTTCGGCAATTTTGTGTATATTTCTTGCATAAAACGGGTAGCTTGTCACATTATTATCTTTTTTAATTTGGAAATCTCGTTGTAGTGCTCCCAACTGGTATCATGACACTGTTAATGGATTTTGCTTACAAGGATGTCCTCATGGAGATTCTTGATGGTACACTGCGTGCAATGGACGCCAAAACTACCTTCTTATTGATAAAAATTTCTTTTGAAATTTAACACTGGCTTAGATGGTCCTATTTTAGATTATTTTTTCTATCTTATTACTTTCTTTTTGTTACAGTCAAACGTTCCCAAATTGGTCACACGGTATTCCAAAACTAATTTTTCCAGGTGAAAGTTTTGTTCTTAAGATATTTTACAAAATAATGAGTAGAAAAATATGAAGTGTTTATTCCGAAGATGAGGTTACACCACTCCTTGTGTACCTAGTATTTCAGGATTACAAGGATTTTTCCATTCTTTTCGGGACACGCTGTATATTCATTTTGGTTCCATTTGCTTATATGCAAAGGAACTTGTTGCATTGAACTAAAATGGATTGTTCTTTTTAATATTTTACTGCCTTATACTATCAAAATGAATTCATAATTTTATTGTGAATTTTCAAATTAATAAACAAGCATGTACTGTAAGTACAGTGTGCATAATCTATTTCTTTCTTCATCATATGAAGAAAAATTGGCGAATAGAACAAAACAATATCGAAATGCATAAAGTTAAACATTTTATGAAAGTGCGCGTGGGTGTGTCGACCGATGCTTGTGTCAAGTTACATCATTCTTCTAGTTCAGACAGTCGTATAAGAGACGTCTGATCACACCCAGTTGCTCTCCAATGTGCTGGTTTCCGCTGCCTTCTTTCTTTCTCTTTCCCTTGGCAACAGATGAAATGTCAGGTTAGCTCTTCCACAGTAAATTATCTCTACATTTCTTTGTTTGAAGAACACACATTTTTTCAGGTCGGACATACGCAATTGTTTTTCTCCCTCCCTCCCCGCTCTCTCTCTCTCTCTTTGAATAAATTCTAGGATAAAGAGGCCGAGGAGGAGGAGACGAACTACCTTGTGAAAATATTTGCTTCATTTAAAAAAAACGAACAAAACATTTAATGTTACACGCCATATCTAAAAATTCTGTTCAAATCCAAGGCTAAAAAAAATAAAATCCATATTTCAATCAATGATCATATTCAATTTTAAATACGGAGTGTTCGTAAATCAAACATCCGTTTTTGAAACAAATATACATTGAATTGTACAACGTTTCTCTCTATTCATATGTTTCCCAACTGCTACGATTATCTTATACTTGTTTCTCAATTTGTACGTGCAAATGAACTCACGTTGGGTTCGCACATCACCTGAAAACAACCTTCCAAACAAATATTTCATGATAATCGAGGGCACTAGCATGAAGATTTTAAGTTTATTATTTTTTTCTACTTTCGACCGCCATCTTTATTTTTTCTAAGCTTATATTCAGCCTATTTATTCTATAAGTACTATGTAGCAAACATGATTATAAATATCCTTGTGGTACTAGTAATAGTAGCATAATAATAATATAACAAATAAATATTAGACCAAAATACATTTTTCTTCGTTGACTGCACTGGTCAAGTCTCTTTCTTCATGAATCTGTTTGCGAAAGCAAATGGACTTTTCTTTTGTTTTTGTTTTCTGCAAGACATTTTGCTTTTTCTCGTGTTTCAGTCAGCTTTGCTCTGTCTTGCACATCAGAAGTCTTCTTCCTTTTTGTATTACAGCAAAATAAAATTCTCATACCCAAATTAGTTCAATTGTGAGCAATTAGTTTCTAAGTTCATAGAAATCGAATGTTGGTTAGAAAGAAATTTATTAACATTCCCTGGTTGAAATATGTCAGTAGAATAATGCAACTTAATGTTATAATTCCCAGTAGTATAAGCATTGAGCATCAACATAAATGATTTAGTTCTCCACAATATCAAAATATGTTATATTTTAAATTGCATTGATGGTAAAGCTCAAGACAAATGACTATAGATACTCGTTCTTTTACGTACGCGTCATATAAGACTACTCAGGTGCTGTATACGTCACTTATTTTCACTGTTGTACTTTAACTTCGGGTCATAAATGTTTCCAACTTGTTCATTCCTATTATTAGTTTAAATCTTGGATTAACGAGTATATATCTGTGCAGCTTCTCAGCGAGTTAAAGTGAAACATACTATCGTTTTACGTGAAGAGTATTCCATACTTTCACGGCTCTTTAATAAGTCTGTTTTACATACGATGTGTTATTATTAGAATAGGCAATGCATATATACTGGCACGGAATGAGTTTAGTTGATGGAACACATTCTCATGTCACACATCGGATATTGCTAAATAGTATACTCAAATAGTATCTTTCAAAACCAAATCTCACTGAGCGTTTCATTGTCTATCCACAAAATACCAAAAAATGTGATGATCCTTTAAAAATACTTTGCAAAAGAAAACATATGTACAGCTTTCAGATAGTGATGTCTATTCGTTGTAAGAAGTTTCATGGATATTATGACAATACGGCCTTGTATCAATCTTGAATAAAGAGAACCACAGCTTTTTGACAAGGCTGATTATACTTTAATAACTAAAAGAAACTAAAGTGTAACAGTTTCGAAAGTATACCTCCTTCTTCTTCAGACTGCACTCTACAACTTGACATAGAAAATGACTTAAGCAAACAAGAAAGGAGATCGCTCTTTACTTTTAACCAATCAGGGGGCAGTACTAATTAAAAGTTCGCTTTTCTGCCCGTAGCGCTCAGGCTAGTGCACCTGTAATTCACCTGTCAAATTTGATGAGCCAAGAGACCAAAGCTGGAAATTCCTTCGTACTATAAATAGTTTCTCACAAAAAGAAATCCCTCGCTATGCCAGCTTAAACAAAAGAACTAAAGAAAAAAAACAGAGGTAACGAACAACCGGTGTGCTCAAAACCTATGAACAGAATAACGTGACCCCTGATTGGTAAAAAGAAAAAAGGCGGTCTCCTTTCTTGTTTGTTTAAGTCATTTTCTATGTTTAGTTGCAGAGTGCAATCTGAAGAAGGAAGTGGTATACTTCCGAAACTGTTACATTTTAGTTTATTTTTGTTATTAAACTATAATAAGCCTTGTCAGAAAACTAAGAATTTTCGATGTAAATTATCCAAAAGAAGGAGAAAGCGATTTTTGATGTACAGAGGGACTATTTATGGAACACGTTGAAGATCTCTAAAATATTTCTTGAGTGTATAAAACATTCCAATTCTACGAATTACTTGCATTTAAAATTCATTTATATTGGGCTTGAATGTTTTAACATTTTAGAAACAATTCAACGTCAACATTTTAGGTACCATCAAAGTGTTTCAAGTTGATATTCGCATTTTTATATCACAGCAAAAACTTTGTTGAAATTGTTCAGCCGGTTGCTTGGAAATAAGTCAGCCAACTGGGTTGAATGGGGCGTAAATAACGAAAATCGGAAAACCCTCCACTTTCCAAAACTACTCAAGCAAAGAATACTGAGAGATTTTCTCTACTATTATGCAGGTTCACATTATGACTATAATTGAAATTCAGATTCTGAATCTACATAAAATTTAGAGAAAATTTCGAAGTATTCTTTGCTTGAATATTTTTGGAAACTGAAGAAGGTTTTCTGATTTTTGTTAATAACATTCCGTTCAACCCAGTTTCTTGACATTTTTCAGGCAACTGACAAAGATAATTAAATTTTCTGGATTTTTTAATTGCTATAGAAGAGATAAGAGATAGTCTTGTGTTTACTTAATCAATTTTTCAGGGATATGAAATTAATGAGACGAGGCACCTGCATTCTCAGCAAAAAAAATGTTCTGTTTATTTAGCAGTGTTATTCTAGTAAGTGGTATAGAAGTAAATAAACAGAGGTGTTTGTATATATGTGACTACCTTTGTCGTAATCCTCCCTTTTTGTGTAAAAACCTGCTATCAGTGTGCCATTGTGTGATCAGTGTATCATTATTTTTGCGGAACATTTTGATGTATTTTTATTGTGTTGTGGAACATTTTGAGTAAAACGGAATATGTATAGGACATTTCAACCTTTCTTGTGGCATTTTTAGTTTTCCGGGGTTGGCATAACTGCTTCTAGTAGTTAAATTGTTAAAAAATCTCTTTGTTTATATCAATAGCTGAAAGAAGCCTGAAATAGTTAAAATTCATTGTCTCTTGTTTAAGGGCAACTGAGTCTGAAATAGCGGCTGGAAGTCTGTAACTGATTAACTGAACACCGCATTACGTTTGTTAATACTAATAATTTTGAAAGAAAAAACCCTGTCTATTTACAATATATAAATACATTCTTTTCCCAAACTATTCTAACAAACTAATAGAGACAGCCTTTAGCATACGGGCACAACACTCAATTATATTCATATAAAACCTCTTATTATTAACAGTACGTTCATCTTTAATCATTTATTTCCCTAACTAACGTGGAAAGAAAAATCTATCGTGTTAAAATTACAGTTTGTTCTGGTGTCTAATAGACTCTTCGTCTTCTGTGTTTGTAATTTCAAAAAGCATAAAATCTGTTACGTGTTTGTATAATTTCGTGACTTTTTGTTTCAATAGTTTCATCTTTCAGGTAAGATAATGTCTATTTAATGTAAGTATTATTATACTTTAACGTTTAAATAGCTTTTTTATAATACATTAATGAAGGAAATTACTACATTAAAGAAACTGCTACATAACATTTACATTTAAGCTTTTACCTCAGAACAAGGCCGTAAACCTGCGATAGGAAAATTGCCTTGCTGAGGCTTGCCTGAAAAGAATCTATACTGTCATTTATTTGATAAGATATTCAGATCTTAATAATACATCTTAAAATGCAACATACAAACCCATTTTCACCAGTTTTGCAGTGTGTTCCACAGCTTTTCACTTTTAACTGTGATGTTAATTTTCCTTCTTAGATGTGCATCGCATTCATAAACAGGAATTTCTCCGCGCGAGAGAGATAAAGAGAAAGAAAGAATGAATACAATGAAAGCTAAGAAACCTTGCATAAACGAAACTTATTTCAAGGTCAAACATGTACTACTTTCATTCTCATGTTCTTTTTCGTGTTGTAATTCTCGATTTGTAGTCTGTGTTCTGGATGACAAGCAAAAGAGCATCAGGAAACTGTCGCTGAAGAAACAAGAAAAAAAAAGACATGTCTGAAGAGCAAAATATTCTGTGAAACATTTTCTCTCTTCTTTTCTTCTTTCCAGTACGGAAACTTCGGCAGTTTGCCAAACATAAGTAAAAGAAAAGAAAAAATTTCCAATCCTGCACATGTTTGAGTTATCAGTTGATATACAGATGAAATAAAACTTCAATAAGTTTGTTGGAGCTCCAAACAAAATAAGCGAGTAAAAAATTTAACAGTTGTTTTGACACATTGGTAAAAGTAGGGATGTGCCTTCTTTCTTCTTTAACCTTCTTTGTTTCAATCAGAAATCAAATCACCTTTGACGGTTTATTTACTAACAATGTTTATTGTATTCTGCAAGACGAAGAAAAATATCTTTGGCAGAGCGTAGTTTCTGTAGGATAGTCCTATATATATGATGAAGTGATTGAATCAACTTACGCACAGACATTCCTTTATTTATTAGCTATATGGATACTTGATTTCCTTTGTATAGAAAACTAAAAAAAGAGCCGAGTAAACCACTCCAGTAAATGTATCAAACAAAATAATTGAAGTCCTTACTGCAACAACGGGTTAATTCATAGTGCCAGAAAAAAAAACTGTGATGACTAGGGCACCCAACTTGCTTCTACTTATCGTGCAATTCATTCAGGTAAAACACTCTTTCGCTTTGCTTTTGTGGAAATAAATGAGCGATAACGTAAAAGTTTTAGCGTTAACGAGGGTAGAAACAGGGTCTTATTGCCATAACCAATTGAACTACGAAGCCACTGTAACGAGGTTGTTGCTATCGAATCAGAAAGTTCGATTCAGAAGTGAAAGTAAACTTTAATTTATCAAATACATAGAAAAACAAATGTGAACAAGGAAGTGTATACTATTATTTGAATGCAGAAGGACATGACAAATACCTCTTGTATATTTTTACAAGATCTCTTAAGAATTCCGAGTTTTATATAAAATTAGCATAACTTCAGGCGGAAACTAGTTTATATAACCTTTCACATACAAACCAACCTTTGGCGTCCCGGAAGCAAACTCGTGGAGCTTATCCGGAAAACAATATCTGGATACGTGCCTACCGCATTGAGTATTTTTTTTATTATTATCACAAAAGTTCGGAAAGATGATGAGTTAGTAGAGGTTTCTAAACTAAACTGAAAGAAACAATCAATAAGAAGAACCCCAAATGGTTAAGAAAATTAACCCCAAATATTTATTTTAAGTTGCTTAAACTGCTTTGGTTTAGTAGACAAAACTTCTTTCCTAAGACTAAAATGCAACTTTCTCTCTCTCTTTCAATATGCTATCATTCTGTTCTTCATGGATTAAGTCACTTCGTTTGCTTGTATTATTCTACTTTGTGCAAGTTTTCGATGACAGACAATAGGAAACAAAATATACTTTCTATCGTGGACTCTCTTTACTTCAAAATAATTCTCGAATTCACTGTGTCAATATTTCTTTCTGGGTAGTCCATCTCATCCAATTCCAGCTTACAGACATTGTTCTTTTTTCTTTCTAACTTTTAAACTTTTAGGACATATTATCTCTCTCTTGTCGTACGCACACATAGTAACACACAAATACACACGCATTTATGCGAGAGGGAGAGAAACCGCTGATTCAACAGGATCCATTTATTGGCTTAAAGGGAAAGCGCTTTGATTCAGGAACAAACAAGATAACAGTTTGTCAGGAAGATTAAGTTACAAGACACAATTTCTGCAAAATCTTAGACAATTTCTCTTCTCAACTTTCCCAACACACACTGCTCTCTTTATCTTTTTATCTTCCAGTCTATGTATATAGGAGAGAAGAGCGCGCATTATGTACCAAAATACGATCCGGCCTAGGAATGGTCCAGTACACTAATTCACGTAACAATTGTTCGGAAATGTTCTTCTCAGAACTTAACAAAGGAAAGAAGGGTGTGTGTGGAAAGAAGCTGTTAGCAAACTTGCGAGCATGTCGCTTAGCAACGCAGCGAAGCGAAGTTTGCTCCTTGAATGAAAAGTCACACATTCATCCACTAATAAAATACGAGAGAG
>JAGDQP010033283.1:0-20766 GCA_022664845.1 Lepisma saccharinum
ATGAATGGATTCGCGCACAAAGGTAGAGGATGTAATCAAGACTGCGAAGAAGATGAAGAGGAGATGGGCTGGTCACATAGCTAGACGAACAGATGGAAGGTGGACGACAAATGTACTACAGTGGATTCCTAGAGAAAAGAAACGACCGAGACGACGTCCAAATGTAAGATGGGTAGATGAAATCAAGCGTTTTTCAGGAGCTACATGGATGAGGATATCAGCAGACCGAGATATGTGGAAAGCAGAGGGGGAGGCCTTCATCCAGCAGTGGAAAACGGCTGAATATGATGATGATGATGATATATATAAACACGCTAGCGGCCTTAATTTTGAAGATATTTGAACCAAATTTTAATATGTTATTTCTAGGCTTAATAGCTCGATTAAGTTCGTTAATGAGCAAAATCTGTCGCCATCTTGGATCCAAAATGGGCGCCGAACCCATTGTTGTATAGAATACACAACCTAAACCGCTGGGGCTATTGAAATCAAATTTGGCATAAAGGTACAACATCACAGTTTGATTACGAAAATGTTACCTAATGAATTCAAAGATACCATCTTGGATCCAAAATGGGGAAGCAAGAAATGTATTTTCCATATCGTTTGAGCTAGAGGTACGAAATTTGGCTTAAAGGTGTATTGTCACTAGTAGTTCAAAAAAATATTACGAAATGTTGAAAAAGTCGCCATCTTGGATAAAAAATGGCCGCCGAACCCATTGTTGTATAAAGTACACAGCCTAAACGGCTGCAGCTAGACTTATCAAATTTGGTAACAAGATACAATATAACTTGTATATTACTAAAATATTACATTATATATCCAAAAACTCCATCTTGGATCCAAAATGGCGGACCTAAGAAAACATTTTCCACACCGTTTGAACTAGAGAAACGAAATTTGGCATAAAGATGCATTATGACGAGTAGTTTAGGGATATTACATTTGGGAAAATTCGCCATCTTGGATCCAAAATGGCCGCCCAAAATCCCATTTTGCACACCGTTTGAGCTGGATAAATGAAATTTTACTTGAAGGTGTACCATCACAAGTAGGTCACGACAATATAAGAAAAGTTTTAAAAAGTCGTCAACTTGGATCCAAAATGGCAGCCCAAAAACCCAATTTCCAAATCATTGAAGTTTTCTTTGAATGTGTATGACCAAGAGTAGGTTACAATAAATGGGGCAAACCTCCCCTTTGGGGGCGAAGCACAATTTTGGAATATGTATTTTTGGATAGAGCAGATTTAAGGTCTCGACGGTACCATGCCGCCTGTGTTCTACTGTTAGTAGTATTGGTAATATAAAGCTCTAAGTTAATTTTCCCATGCTTTCGGCAGCCTATAGCGACGAAACAAAGCATTTGTACACCCTCGATGGTCTATACTTTCTTCCTTATTTTCATTTCAGGAATCTCGTGAGGTATTTTTGTCGGTGTGGTTTGCAACACTCTGCATATGCGTCGTTCTTCACACAAAGGGCACCTGGATATTTCAAACAAGTGTCTCGGGATAGTCCTCGGAGGCAACGTCACCTTAACGTCATGTGTTCAATAGAAGAAAATTAATACACAACACCGTTCTTTTCCTAAATTTTACCAGTAGCCTTTTGATGCCTTCTCGCCTTTCCTCACCTTTGACTACGATTCTTCAATGAAGCATGTTTAATTTGGCTCTATTTCTACTGAAGTGCAGTGTATTATTAAGAGACAAAACGTTTCTTACCAGCCATGTATGTTCGTTCCAGCAATCCCTCTTCTCTCTCTACAATCATGCTTAGCGAAGTAAGTCCTACAGCCAAGTAATACGTCATGCTGAAATATAAAGTCATGTAAAATTATTAGTACACTGTAGAAGAGAAGGGAAAGTTGTTCCGTGTGTTCCCTTGAAATGAGAATGAAAAAGAACTTAAGAGGCCTCAGTAATATCGCCACTATTTTAAAAGCATTTAAAAATCACAGACAAACGACGAACAACAACGATATTTTGGAAAGAGGACCCGATTTTCCTAAGAATATTGTATATATAGGATAACTAACACACAATCTCAATGTGTTTATTTTTGTATAAAAAATTTGGGGCACAGTGGACGAAAGAAACGATTGAAACCGATCTATTCGACTGTCCATAAAATACCAATCCTGTGTTACTCTGTTTCCGAAACTCAACACCTGGCTTATGACATCATACTTCGCGGACTGCCAAATTTTTACCTAAGTGAAGCCGTTCTAAAATCTGAAGCAGTTCATTTGATGCGTGTCAATGAGTGTTATTGGGAACGGTTTTGAAAATCGTTTTTCATTTTCCCAGTATTTTAAAAAATCTAAAAGAATGGAGATAGCAGAGAATAAACTATTACTAGAGTATAGAACTAAAGTAACATCCTAGAAAAGGCAAACCAATTACAAAGTAGACATTTTAACTTTTAACCTAAAATACCCTTTCAGTTTCAGCCTATTTGCTCCATAAGCTAACTTTAAAATATACATGAACCAAACCTCTTTAAAATCCAGGTGAAGGAACAACTCTGCAAGAGAACACATGTATCTATTGTAACGTCTTTTTATCAGATGCATTTGGTTTCAATTGCAGTTTTTATAAATACGTTTTCTGGGTTGTTGTATGCTGTTACTAAAACCTTTTTACCCAACCACATTTGCAAGTTTCTGTAAACAGACAATTGCTTTCAGCTAAATAATGACAAGCTGAAAACAACACATGCAGAACTTAAATATCCTCTTTCTCTTACATCTTCTTCCCTTGGAGAATAGTCACCATGACGTCAAATTCCAGCATCACCTGCAGTCCAAACAACAACCAGTATCCCAACCTGTGGTTTCATTTCCAGCCAACTACTCTAGAATGTCTGCAGCAGTCAATACTACTGGTTAGATCGTTCCAGTCTTTCTGGAGGTACAGCATGGCTCCAAACTTTCTTCCACTTCCGGATGAAGCATTGGTTTTCGATGGAACATCAATTGACGTCTCTTCATATTGGCTTCAGCCAGTGGCGTCTCGTGGCTTTGGAATTTGGTAGTTCACAACCAAAGAGCAACGTGGAAAGAACTATAAACAAGATATATCGTTCAATAGCTTGAAAATATTTGAAGAATACAGGAAAAGAAGGAAGGATGTCTAAGAAATATGATTTTTTTTTGGTACGCATTTTAAAGTCATATTATACCATTTACTCTTATGTATTTGACATTTTAAAATCAGATATAACTTTTAGATTGGAAATTTACTAGCGGGTAGGTGTCATTGTTTAGTACCTGTTAGGAGTGCAAATTAATTTTGGACATATCCCCTTCTTTTCACATACTCTTCATTTCTCATTGTGCTAAATAGAGAATATAACTATAGATTTCCGTAACTGAATTACACTATGGATTCGGTTAAGCGAAAAAAAAAAAACATTCACAAAAAACATACGTTGTTGGACTGTCCAGGATTCTATTCTAGATATCTCGACCAATAAATGAGAGATACAGGTTCAAAAGTTCGACAGTGCACGACGAATGTTTTTCAGTGTAGTTTCCAAGGGAATAAGACAATTGAAAATTGATGGGCAAAGTGTAGTGATGACTTCACATTCAATACGCAAATGGAGAAAAATAATAAGAAATTTGGATTCTGTATATTCTTCGTACATTTTTTGTATATGGAGTCCATTCTTCTGTCCTTCTGGGCAGCAATTAAGTCCTGCATCCTTACCAAGTGCTTTTCAACGGAGAGAGTGAGACGATCTTGTTTCATCGTATTTGTTAGGAATGTCTTATACATTTTATGTGGAGAAACACATTTCTGCTTCTGAAGTAGTCATTGGAACTCTTTCCATGATCTTAGGAGCTTTGGTGACTCTTGAAATCAATCGTGTAGACCATTTCCAAAAGGATTCAAAATAGCATTTCGAAATTCTTCTCTCTTAATGTTTTTTTTTTCAAGTTTTATACAAAAGTTTTTCTCATCGGAAACGTTTAAACTTTTCATAGAACATTGTCGGGGAAGGTAGTTTAGTAAGAAGGATACATCACAGTCTAAAAGTTCAGCTGCTAACGAGTAACACATGACTCAAAAACAGAAAGCAACCCAATCAGTTTAACTAAAGTAGTGTCACTGACACATTTCTTTGGCAACAACATTTCTGTTTTCTTCCCTGTACGCAGATTCTTGTTCTGCAGCCAAGTGCGTATCCAGAATTTTGTTTTGGAGGTGGACACCAGTTTCTTTTCAGAGACCCAGGCTTGGTATGTATATGAAAAGTATATTACTAAGCCTAAATTTATACCAATTTAAAAATTTATACCAATTTTCCATCAAAGTATGAATTTTGATGGGTCGTCCCCCTGGTTCCTCCCCTGGCTGCGGTCCTGGCTGCAGCATCGTTTTCATCTAATTCGTCTTGACCTAATTGAACTTGCTCGCGAATGTGTTTCAAATAAGTATGTACTTGTAACGCATGTGTCCACTACTATCAGACACAAAAGCCTGCGAGCTTATTATGCATTGAAAAGCATTCAAAAATATATTTTATACGATACTATCTATTTTTATTAAGAAATCTTTTATGATCAAATAAACAGTTAAGTTCCAAAATCCCTTCAGTCTCTCTCACACGACACACTCAGGAAACCTAGGGGTGATTACTGGTTAAACAATATTGCGAACCTGACGAAAAGTTCATTAACTCTTCATTAAAAAATATAATTTCTACTGGAACTTAAACAGCTTTATGTAGTAGAAATACAATAAAATGTTAAATTTAAGCTATTAATATATTTGTCGATTAACCATTTGATGCGAATATCGATTTACCATTACCTTGCTTTTCCTAGAGCATTTGCTTACATTTTAAGCATCAGAACGGGTGAAAAAAGAAGGAGACCTAGCAACGGTGGTCACTGCTGTGTTCTGCTATCTCCGTTCACGCAGTCCTTGTGAACGCCGAAGTCCCATATACGCAATGTTAGAAGTTAGGCTTAACGCCACTTGAGCGTATATGGGGCAACGCGTTCACAACAGATGTGTGAACGCGAAACGAATTGAATAGTATCTACAACTGGACAAAGGAATTTTATGTCTATCGCCGCTTGAATAGCAACTTAAAATAGTTTTTTTTTAAATCTCTCTACGGTAAGTAAATAATCTGAGATGATAATAATAATAGAAATAATAATAATGATAATTCAACTTCTAAAATAGTTGGCAGTTCACGTTATCTTGTGAACGCTTAGATGCGAGCCACTGGCTTCAGCAACTCCTTGTAGCCTCCAGGCAACTCCAGTGACACTATTTCCCTGTGGTATCAATACAGCAGCAGATTCCAATGGCCCACATGTATGCAGTATTCAACTTCACAACCAGCAACCTGCAGTATATATCCAGTCTACCTTTTTTCTCTGGATTTCTATCCAGCGTCCTTGCATGACGTCACCGCAAGTTGTAGTTTTAACGGCGGAATTACTACATTCCTCATCATCCTTAAAGAGCATGTATTTGTGCAACGCAGCAGTCCGTTGTAGTCTTGGGTGGTGTCTATAACACTCCAGCGCTTCCTTGATCCATCATCAGTTGTCCTGTTGCCAAAGAAGTTCACAACTTTCCGACACCACTGCAGAACTACTTCTTCTAGAGCTGTTCCAGCTAACACATAGACTACACTTCCGCAACGTAGCAGTTTGTTGCAGATTTACTGTTTAACTCCGGAAATATAAATTATTTCTTGTTTTTTTTCAGCTGTCCTGCCTCGAGGAATATTTCTCCATTCTTCGACGCCACTGCAGAGCTCCTCCTTACAGCCTTTTCAGCTAGCAGATCCGGTGGCGCAACGTAGTAGTTTGTTGCAGTTTTGACGCGATAACTCTGACAATCTGCGACGTTTCTTCAGGTGAAATTTCTAACTGTCCTGCCTCTAGCCTAGTCTCAACATCAGCTCCTATCGACTGTTGCAGTTCTAACCATCACTTCCTATTCAGTTTTCCAGCTGCACCAGCGTCGGATGTCGTCAGATTTTTATCAGGATTCGAAATTGGTATTAGCTGTGATGAACTAATGAGGCTGTTAGGAATATTAATAAGCCATTAATATTGTCTCGTATATTCTTTTATAGGTGCATTTCAAAATTTTGATAGTGATTTTAACTACCTTTACTAATGTGATGATTGTTATATTTGTTGTTTTACAATTATTAATTTGCGAATGAATGGAAAAGCATCCAAAGTGCTATCTTAGTTTGAAATATGAAGTTCCGCATTAGGTGTCTGGATCTCAGAGAACTTTATTTATCGAATCACCAAAGTAAACGGTATACTTCCCTACTGTTTAATAAATTGCACATTTTTATATAATGTCTTCTCTTCCGATATACCGGTATATTTTTATTGTTCCAATTCTGTGATGTGCAGGGCAATATTGACATCTTCTTTGTAAGAACAAAGTCGCTCCCGTAATAAGAGATTTCAGTAATGTTTAAGTCGGGGCTGGGTTTTAGATAAGCACCACCAAAATTGCAAGCGTAACATATTCAACTAACCAACGTAAACTGTTCACTATAAAATTTAGTTTAACGCACTGGCATGACCGCGTGACGAGCTGACTCTGCGCCCTCCACAACTTTCAGTTGGTGCGCCCTTTATTATCACGCCATCTGCACCCCCAAAAGCTCGTGCATCCCCCGAGCCGTGGGGTTGCTTTTTACGCTCCTGGTTTAACAATTTCTTTAATTGTAGTATATACAGCGGCCACGGTGGCTCAGTTGGTAGAGTACCCACCTCTGTGTGCGTGTGTTTTCTCGGGGTACTCCCGTTTCCTCCCACTTTCTTCATTCCACCAATTCATCCCATCATCATCCATACGGCCTGAGCCAAGTTGCCTAAAGGACTTAAAATAATTTAAAAAAAAATGTAGTATACAAGGTTCATAACGACGGAGAAAATGTCTAAAGAAACGAAGATTGTGTAGAAAAATAATCCAGAATATGAAGATTAGACTGAGGATAAGACGTTACATATTATCAACCACTACAATTGCAAGTTCTTGCAGACATTTTGGCTTCGCTCTCAAAGGAGTGAACAATAAAAAAAAGTTTCAAGACAGCGAAACATACAAACCAAATTCCTAAAGCATGCGGCTATACAGTAACTAGACAATTACCAGAATTATTTACACATTGTTTAGAGCAATGTTTTTCAACTTTTTGATACCCGTGGACCGGGAAAGATCTGGAAAAAATAACGGACCTGCGAAATGAGAGGGAGGGGAATTCAAGTAGAGGGATGGTAGAATAAAGAAAAGATAGACATTTTTTAGAATTTGTTAGAACTTTAGTATTTGTTTTCTTTACTGTACTGTATAATATTACCGTAAAATTGACTCAAAGTCATTTCATATCTACAATGCGATACAATTTTGGACTACTCACGTCAAAATGATTCCTGGCCCTAAATAATCTGTGAACGTCGTTTCATCCGACCCATAGAAGGGCTCTTTGAACTGTAAGAAATAGAAAAAATAAATAGTATGTAAATAGTTGGCAGAAAATAACGCATAGAGTCAATATTCATACATTTTTAATACATAATAACTCACATTGAAGAATACACATTTTTGAATCAGGAGTCCACCTAATTATTATAATGTATAGTATAGTACATGTTTTCATTTTTCTCTAAAATCCTCTGATTGTCTTTTTCTGCTAGTTGCAATGGTAATTTAATAGCATGCCTGATCATGTAGGTTATGTCATTAGAATAGTTCAAATTTTTACGGCAAAATGAATTTTGTTTTTTATATTTCTGCCTGTTGCGTTAAGTTTACGTATACGAAAAATTAAAGTTCGATAAATGAAGATAAAGGAATTTGATTCTCTTCTTTTGTAATAATTGTGGTATACGAGGTCCGACAATAAAATACCGAGACTGAATTTTCGTTTGTATTGGCAATCCTGCAACTTACTAGGAAATGGAATGTTCGACCTTGAAACTTTCCTTATTCCTATCCTAATTCATGTGGCCCTACAGTCACTCAATATGGAGTAGGTGTTTGTATTGCAAAGTCGTGTTTGTGACGCTGTACGATGTGCCATGATTTCATATTTTTGACAAGGGTTAGAAACATGTTCTTATAATATAAACATCCACTCCAATCTGAGTGACTAGAGGGCCACGCTAATTGTATGGTAATGAGAAAACTTCAAGGTCGAACGTTGCGTAAGCTGCAGGGTTGACAATGCAAATGGTAAATCAGTCTCATTACTTTATTGATCCTCGTATAATTTAAGGTCGGTATCTAAAAACTAGCTCGTCTGAAAGTTGAATGAATGCTCATTGAGATAAACAAGTTAGTGTTGCGATTCTACTAAAAATCACGAAGACTCCGGTCACTTGATAATATCTCAGACACATAAACTTTCATTTTTATAAAATAGGTTGACAACACTGACAACTGAACAGGAACACTACAATATTTTTTATTGGGTTCAAGAATGTATGTACCAAGTTGTGTGCTGATATGTCGGTATTGAAGAAAATTGAAGTATGGAATATTAAACTATCAAAGTGGTTGGCAACACTGAGAACTGCGGTTCCTGATCAAGTGGGTCCCGGCAGGTTTGGGCCAATCTAGCAAAGATCTTTTGAAGATATCTCAATCATATCTCTACATCTTGTGATTCATGAGATATATTTTTGGACACAAGTTAGCAACACTTACAACTTGGGTACTTAGGGACAAAGACACCTACAGCATTCTCTGTTGTGTAGAATAATGTTTATGCCAAGTTTGGTGCTCTTATGTCTAACGAAATAGAAGCATTTTGAGAAATTGAATTCTATAGAAAATAGGTTAACAACACTGACAACTGGGATGCTTGGTGGCGAGGATACCCACAGTATTTTTCCATTGTGTCGAATAATATTTAACTGGGTTGGAGTTACTGAACCCCCACCAGGCGCCTCCCCAGGTGGCGGTTAGGGAAATGCAAACCAGATACGGTGGATACCTAAAATATTCCGGGACGTACCAAAATCAGTGCTGCTACCTTGCAGTTAGTAAAGGGATCTACAGGGGCTAGGGGCAGATAACCCCAGAAAAAACATATCATATTGAAGGAAAGAAGATTCACCATTACCACCCAGAGGCTGAAGATGAACGATTTATAATGGCTAGTTAAGGATAGTCATGACGTTTAAAAGGGCAAAATATTACATCTTTTGAGAATCTTCAGTGTTGAATTAGGATACATTTCAAACGCGATTTCTCCCAAAGTATTGGGTGAAATTCCAAAAATACTAACATTTTTACGAATAGAATCAAAGGAGCTTTCAAATGATGTGTCACATGACCCATGTTACCACTTAAGAAAATTGAAGGTTTTGCCACTAGACAGCAGAGAATAGGGATGTACGGTTAAATTTGTAACAGTAATTTCTCCCCGTAGAAACTAAAGTTAACCTATTTCGAGATTTTTCAAACAAACCACTGGATTACGAAATAACTCATGTAGCACAGGATATCCCAGGGATATCCCTTTTAGATCCACTATATTCGTACAATGTCTCAGAATATTTGGGATCAATTAAGGATATTCCTAGGATACACTTTTTAAAATATTAAATGAAGATTCTAGATTGAAGTTTCAGGAAGATTCGTGGAATATTCTGAGAATATCCCCAAAGAAAAAATGTCCTCCACATATTCGTAGAATATACTTGGGATAGCCCCAGGAATATCCTTGGGATATGCGCTCATCCCGAACATTCAAGCATTCGTAGAATATTCTACCATGTACTAAGAATATCTGAGAATATCCTTGGGATATTCCAATATTCTCAGCGGGATATTCGTAGCATATTCCTAGAATGTATCTGTGAGGGAGGAAACTTTTCGTTGGACCACCCTGTATATTTTCATCAGGTTTTGAATATTAGAACATTCTCAATTTGTTGAAACTTTTAGCAATGAATCTCTACACTTGCCTCATGCCATAGGAACAATAATTTTATACTTTTATTGTTTATCAACACCACTAATCTAACTATTGTTCTACTATGACATATTACGCACATTTTAAATATATGTTTGTTAAATAAAGAAGGAATATTGGAACAAAGTTGAAAGTGTTCTCACTGGACCTCTACTATTAATGTGTAATCAATAAGCGATACAAGATTTTTTTTAAATTTTCGTGTATTTAATTAACTCTGTAATCAAACCTGGTCCCAGAATACATCTTCTGAAGTTGCAGAAGAAACGTGTATGTCTTTGAGATATCCATTCCAAAATTACACGTCATTTGGACAATAATTACAGAAATTATACATTTTTGGAAATCTGCGATTTGAATCGACAGTCGCAAATAGGAGATATCAAGATTTTCTACCTTTTTTTTGACATCATATATATCTGGAATGAAAAGGAGTACGAAAGTGATATTTTACATTTCTTTCTAACTTGACCCATATTACTTGCGGAAATAACATCATTCAAATCTGAAAAGGTCGCCTTGGAGGCATTGGGTGATTTGAGATGGAATGACCCTACGAGGTATCAATGGTTAACCCTGATTTTAGTCTGAACACAGAGGTCAGCAATTATATCAAGAAATGCGTGAAATGTAGAGATATGTGCAGGCCCACTCTGTTGGTCCCCCTAATGCAGCAACGAGGTTAGTAGTTCCTATGGCTGATTACAGTCTGAAGCAGGCGCGATGTACATGTTTACTCGAAAATTCTTCAGTAATGTAAGGAATAAAAATGACCATTAGTTTGCGAACAGCCTGATGTGTTCCAGTGTTAAGACCATCTTGCTAAATAAAAATGTTAACCATCTTCAATGGTATAAGATTTGTATTTTGTCCAGACATATCAACCTAGAGAATTACTAATGCACGAGGTTTGTTAACCTGGAAGGGGGAAATGCGGGTGATTGCGTGAAAAACGAGAAACATGCCAAAGAGTTACATGACAGATGTTAATTACCTCAAAAGTACTGTAAATAGAAACAGAGCTTACGGTAACAAGTAATTTCAGTATTCAGAGTATTTCGTACTTGAAAAACTAAACTAAATTAACCGCTTTGAAGTTATTGAAATAGTTTACGAAGTGATCATTTCAACAATTTTCTACATACCATCAGTGTTCTATTTGAAGCGAGGGATGCTGGAGATCTTCCCTGGCTTTGTTTTCCGACATGTACCCCAAGCCTGGGATATGAACAGATATAATACGTACATGGTTTTCTACGTTCTGACTTGTGAGAAAAATTTCCCCCTTTCTGGAAATTGTACAAATCGGACACTGCATACCATACATCTACCACTATGTTGATAGGTAACAAGGAACGGAAAAATATATATCATCAGTTCAACAGTTCAATAATTAATTGAATAAACTAAAGGAAAACAATTATTTTTTACTGGCTATTACAATTCATTTGTATTCATCGTTGTACAACTTAGTAGCATTGTGGCAGTCTTTAGATGTTCGCTGGAAGGTTGTACACACTCTCTCTTACAGTTTTTGCTGTTTATTTCAAGCAGACGGTGCTATCAAGCTGCTAACATCAGCTACGTCGCAATGTCTTGTAATGGTACAACTCTAGAAAGTCAAAAGTTTAAATTTTTACTGCATTTTACAGCACGAGCTTTAAATTCTTCACTTTTTACTCAAAATGCGTGAGTTTGCAAGTTCTTTGCGTGAGATCGTGAGTTGATACTTCAATGCGTATGACTCACGCATGTTGCGTAAGAGTTGACAAGTCTGTTTGTCTCTTGAATGTTTTGTTATTTAGGAAGAGACATAATACCCCTACAGCATAATGTCACCTCGCATCGTACGAGATGCCCCATTGTGTAAGACTCCCTAAGTGGAAGGAGCTGTAAATAAACGCGCTAAAGAGAACCTTATTTGATTGTTTTATTTGTGTGTCTTGTTTCCCCCTTTGCTTACATTGTCCTTTACATACATCCCTCGGTCTCCTGTAGTAGGAGGCGGACCACGTATCCATATACACTATAGAGTCTATTTCATATATGTACCCCCTTGTTGGTCAGTCCATACTAATCTCATCTTATCTTTCAGGTTTAAAATCCTACCCACATAGCCGGAGAGTCAAAATAGATATGAATGTCTCATACATATTGAATATTCTTTCATATAGAATCAGAGTACATTCGGGAAGTATAACGTTTCATTTCATTTTGGCTCCCAGCTTACGGGCTTGATATCGAGTGGATATCCCGCCTATTTCGAGAAGTTGATGTTCGTCGATTTACGGGGAAGAAACTCCAGTCGCTCCAGGAAGGAAGCATATAATAAATAATAATATAAATATAATTGAAGCATGCATACAGAGTAAGGCGAATTTCTCAGAGATGGAGAATATTAATAAAAGAAGTGATATGAATCCCGAACGAGTACCTGAAATAGAGGCAAACGGCAAGATGATACCTACTCGGTGATATAGTAGAGACGAAGGAAACAGAAGGGATGAAGAAGTAGTAGACCAAAAGATGCAAAAAGTAGTAGTACCTACCTGACAAAGTAGTAGTAGTAAGAACAAAGAGAAGAAAGAATAAATTATAGATCAAACAGTGCAGGGAACAGAAATAACTACGATGAAGTAAGACAGTGAAAAGGTTCTCGCAACTATCTTACTAAAGAAGACACAAGAAAAGGAAGAAGTTGGTTACCCTCCACAGGTGCAGCAGATATTCCGAAGATTTGATGAGAAAAGCAGATGCCATGTCCAAGAGTATTAGCAAACAAAAACAGAACCTAGATAAGAAATTCGATGAACAAAAACAGGACCTAGATAAGAAATTCGATGAACAAAAACAAGACCTGGATAAGAAATTGGATGATCTAAAACAGACATTGAATAACCAGGAACACAGGCTGAATAATTTTGAATCCAGTATTAATGCTAAAGTAGAAGAATATAAAGATGAGTCTAAAATGGGTTACAAAGATTTGAAGCGACAGACGAATAAGCTTGAATCTAATTAGTTCTTCATATTGATCATGCTGACAAGTGTAATGATGCAATTCTGCCCTGTAGTAAGTTAACTGAGAAATCTACATATCAATATACTAATAGATAACTGATTTCCATATCAACAAAATTTTTGCACTAATATTTTTAAAGTATAATTAATTTGTTTATTTATCTGACCAATATTAATGTTCTCAATGAGTGTAATTTCAGTTTAGAGGTATTATTATTATTTGCTTATAGAGATTTGTGTGTACAAAATATATTCTTTATTTCGTTGTAATATTTTTGGTAGGAAAGCGCATTCATTTGAAAATCCTTTATGTTTTGCTTTGCTTATGTGGGTCATGCTTCTTAAGATTTCAAATTTCAGCGAGCCACAGCCTTTGGCGCGAACTGAGAGAGTCGGCGGGAATTTCTGTTAGCAAAAAGAGCGCGAGTAGTCTAACGGAATCAAGGGGCTGGAAAGCATATATAAATCGTAGTTCGCCCATTGTTAAGAAGGAAGACACACAACTCAGCCATCAATGTCACAATACCACCGACGCGTCACTTGTAATATGCTGCGCAGAAAGATTTGAAGAAGTAGGGTTTATGCCTCGGAGAAAACTAACAGTCTTAGTGCTTAAAACCCCTCGTACACGATTCAATAAACATAGAATCAAATTCTTGAACAAGCAGTTGGATGAGTGCGTACACGATCCAACTGGAATAATCAAAGTGTTGTATCCAAGTAGTGTTGAAAGTGCTTGGATGGTGCTCGTACACGATTCGATAAGTTAAGCGGAAGTGTGAAGGAGCCAAAAACACATGAGTCGATTTGCTCATTCTGCGTTGAAAGCGGGAACATGGAGTGAATGTTAAACATGATATGCGTCGCTTTTAATAAAATAATAACCTGATGAATGGCTGCGATTCCGTAGTTGGTGATGCCTCGAACATCGACGTTTTATTTCTTTATTCAAAACTCTTTTCAATTTTTATTTATTTCCGGTTACACGCACTTCTATGAACATCTAACGACAACTAACAATCCAAAGTGAAAATGCATATTTCATTATTATTTCGTAACATGCGCACTCCCGTTGATCAAGATAGCGCCATGTGGAGGCATACTAATCGTGACACATCGTGTCGGGATAGATTTATTTGCGTTCAGTACTATATGCAGATTGTAGGGATGCGGCGGAATATTAATAGCATTGCGTCGTATTATGAATGACACATTATTTTCTTCAAAAATCATGGCCACAATGTTGAATAAGCAAAGGCGGCTTAAAGGTTAGATTTTTTATTATATGCGATGCATGGTTTAATGTGCTCGCTCACCAACGTGGAAGCAGCCAAGTAGTTCCAAGTACTTTTCGCTATTTCATACACAAAGTAATGTGCTCGCTCACCAACGTGGAAGCAGCCAAGTAGTTCCAAGTACTTTTAGCTATTTCATGCACGGTTTAATGCTCGTTCACCAATGTGGAAGCAGTCAAGTAGTTCCAAGTACTTTTCGCTATTCCGTTCTAAATTAATACTTCTATGACTCGAAACTTTGTTATACTTTAAGTTACAACACTTTCACGTACGTTGGAAAATATTACATTGTTTTGTGCAGTATAGTAAAATATACCCAGATACTTCTATGTTTAGCAGCTTTGAACTTCCTACATACAGTAAATAAAAACTCGGCCTTTCCACATAAATTATGAGCAACTCAGTGACACTTTAAATACAAGTATTAATATCCTACTGCTTCTAAATACTATACAAACGTTATTAGGAATTGTAGTAAACCCTCTGTATCAATTTCTATTGCAATAGTGATTGTACAAAAAACTACAGAAGAAACATCCGGTACACTTTACCTCAGCAAGATGCGATGGAATTTCTTGTAGCGATACTTTATTTCATTTGATTTTGATTTTCTGATAATATCTTTATTTCGCATCATAAAAACAAGGCTTTAAAAATTCCCTCCTCCATCTTCACATTTTAATTTTTAGCATTCCCGAAGCACAGTTGTCACGTGTTCAAGTCACCAGCGATGTGATTGGTAGATCACTGCGTTGAATTCAATAAAAATAGGACAGGTTCTAAATAGGACGAATTGGATGAGAAGACTTGAATTCAAGAGATTTCCTGTGTGGAGTCTCTGACTCGTGGCGTCATTTTCATCCAATTGCTTGTTCAAGCTTTATTGAATCGTGTACGAGGGGCTTAAGAGCGGTCTGCACTAACCCAACTATCACAAGTTGAAATTGATTAAGTTACCAATGAATTTTAGTAATTACAAGGAACTCTTTATTGCATAGCAGGCGTTTGGAATAGAGCTACATGGAAAAATATCTTGGTGAGCAGGATCAAGCATAGATATTCTAATAATGGTTGAGACAACAAAACGGTCTCTACGCTACATGATCACTCGGCGGTGAGTCGACGTCCAGGAGGTTGAACGCTATCTCGTCAGTGTTTCTCGTGGTATGGATACCGAGTCAGTTGGGACAAAAATCGCCACTGTTTAAAGAGATTGGCGGTCTACGAACCAACAACGACACCCTCGGCAAGTATTATTCCTCGTGTATTTCGAATTTCCCTCTAAGTCGATGCAAGGCGTACAAAAGCTATCGAGAGTAGAAATTACTGTGTAAATAGAAAGTAAAAGTAATTTTGTGCTGGTTCCAGTTCCAGTGGAGGACACACTAATGTAGCCACGCTCGAATTAATATTTTTCACTCATATGTGCAAATGCGGTTTTATTCGAAGCACGGTCCAGAAAACGTGGAGAAGGTAAATTCCAGTATTGTTGTTGTTGTACTAAGCGGATACCAGGTCCGGGTAAATGGGAGGTAATTCTGTAGGGAAAGTGTTAAGCCAAAGTAACTAATCACTCTACGCCATGAGATTCTAATAGCCGTTGTAATCGTACCAATGACGAATTTGATATAGATATGAGTAAGAATTGCTACTCAACATTCTTTCGTTGTAAACTTAGTATATGAAAGAGAGGGTAAAGCTAAGTCATGAAATCAAAAGTATTTTTATTCACCATCATACTCCGAGGAAAAATAATAAAAAATTGGGACTGGGCCATCGTAACGGTAAACTTTCAGTTGGCCTCGAAAGACGTTTGTAGCATTGATCTACGTCACCAACCCATAGTTACTCAGATGTTTCAAGCGCCAAATTCAGAGTGAAAGCGACGAAGAAAGAAAAGACAAATTTGTCAGAATTAATATTCGCGGACCCACAGGGGAAGATAGGCTCGGAAGCTTGTGTAAATATATATTAATTTGTTATTTGTAAATAAACCGAAAATAGTTAATTGCATCTTGATGATTCACTAAACTGTTAGAGTAATGTTCTGGGATTTGTGACCACAACAATCTACCGTCTGCAACGGTAAATTATTTCACTGTAAGTTGATTTTGATTCCCTGCACCTGTCTTGAAACCCTGGACAGAAAACGCTAAATTTAGTATAACTCAAAGTATGAACCAGACAAGCAGGAAATTCTGTTGGGGCTCGTAGCAGTGTAGCCATTTTTAGAGAGAAAGATGTTACTGCGAGAAAAGGTAAGAAGTGTGTTGTGAATTTCTATAACGTCGTTGCAGAACCAAAGAGAAGGCTGTAAAAAGGTGCATGACATTATTTTAACCAGAGGGTATGGTGTGTTCCATATTCCCATTTTGCTAATGGTTTTCCGTGATCAAAATCAGTATTTTAAGTCATTATACAGAAGGGAAAACCACCTTATATCACAAGTAACACTGTTCCCCTTTGAATCCAGAATGGCGGATTGCGACAAATATACTGAAAGAGCCGGTCCTTATTAAGATGCATATGGATTCCCAGCGTCAGTCAGAAAGTGGTTGGGGAGTTACGGGCCTGTAAAGTTTACACAGGAATCCATAGCAAATACCACGTCTAGGCATTTCCTTGATGTCTCTTTCTGCAAACATGAGTAAGAAGGACTTGAAAAAGTTCTACACCGAAGCTTTCTGGCCAAGTGTTCCTGTGGATCGAAAGAAGATCCTCCTGCTCATGGACTCGTGGTCTGTAAACAAGGATGACAATCTCTCTGACGCCCTTAAACCGGAAGATGTTGATTCCTGGAGGATGTACAGGAAAGGTTCAATCATTGGATGTGCACTTCTTCAGGCAGTACAAGTCATTCATCCGCTACGTAACTGACAGCCTGGTGTTGAACATCTGGCACCGTGACCGATTCCTGGCATTGCAGTCGTTCGTGATCTATTAGTTCAGCGCTCCCAGGTTCAGGAACTTGATTCGGTACGCTTTCTACAAAGCTGGTTACTTGGACGAAGCACCGGGAATATGGATTTCCTCTCACGATTATTGTTTTGACTCAATCGACAGTGACACGTGTTCCAAGTAATGAGTTAGCTTTTGCCAAGTGTGCATATTGTGAGCAAACTTTCTGTGCTTCTCATACTCTGTTTCTCGATCTGCACATCGATTGTTCTCTGTAAATGCTTCCAACGTGCCTTCAATAACAATCCTTTGATTTAAACCAAATTCAGTCTTGTTGTCTGTCTGAATGCTATCTTCCACTTGCCTCTCTTGCTTTATAGATTGTATGGTTTCTATGTAGTATATTACATAAGGTTAGCAGAAAGAGACTTCAAGGAAATGCCTAGACGTTGTATTTATTATGGATTTCTATTATAATTTTAGAGGCCCATAACTTCCAACCCATTGCTGACTGACACTGGGAATCCATATGCATCTTAATTAGGACTGGCTCTTTCAGTATATGTGTCGCATTCCGCCATTTCGGATTCAAAGGAGCGAAGTGTTACTTGTAAGATAAAGTTCACGGCGATCGAGAACGACGTTCAGCGAATTTATAAGGAACTGTAAACTTGTGTGAGGAAGGAGGACATCCTACAAAGAGACAGAAAGACTACACAATAGATAGAAAGTATTAGACAAGAGGCCAACAAACTCTAGCCCAGGATCGAGCAGTACTGCAAGAAGGTAATTGCACGTGAAACAACGAAACCACTAGTTACTGTAGAAGGAGATGACAACGAGAACAGAAAATTCAATGATCCAAAAGAGGACTTCGTTTACCAAAAGTAGGACTCCAATAACCAAAAGAAAGACCTCAACAAGGAATCCAACGATCCAAAGCAAAAGCAGGACCAGGAACAATATTCCATTAATCCAGAGCAGGAACTAGGTAATAAGTATGATAAACAGGACCAGAAGTCTACATTCGTTGAGGAGGACCAAGAACAAGAATCCATTAATTCAAAGCAGGACCAAGATGGCTAGTTCAACCTGTATGAGATTGACGAAAGATCAGATAACGAGAATCAGAAATCGAATGAAGTAGACCAAGACCCAGGAGAGAAGCTCGATGAACGAAAACAAGACAACGATCCAGAAGAGAAGTATGATGAATCCAAGGCAGATGTTAACATAGGCCATCTAACAGATTAAATAGGTGGTCAGACCAAACAGGCGATACTTTCCGCTATTGAGTATGGTCATGTTACCGGGCCGGGAAAAGAATTACCCAAAATAGAAGACCCACACCTCACATATACATTCAAATGGGCGAAAGGAGTTGTGAAAGTGGATATTAAGGGAAGACCACACCATCCCTGAAGGAGAGAGAAGCAGAGTCTAATATTACCGGAAGAGAGACCAAACTAGCAGAGAATGTAGATGTCCATACCAAAAGCAAGATAAACGATACCCATTATCCGTATATCATAAACAGAAAACTATCCAGCCATTCGCGTAACAGTCGGAATAAATCTATTAGGAAGCAGAGAAGAAACAAATATCACAAAGTAAAGTTCAAACTATTCCCGGACAGTGCTGAAGGAAAATCAATTAGTCGGAAGAAGAGAAGGCGTAAGAAAACAGATGATAAACCCATTAGTGCCATTTGGGCCTGGAAATTTAAAAGAAAAACATCACCTTACCCAGATGCCAAGAGGAAACCTTTGGCTGAACCAATGGCCCTAGTGTTCCTACGATGCCAAAGGTACATGTTATTAAAGTAGGCTTATCACCAAGTCAACATGGCTCGTCCTACAATCAAGAAGAGATTAAAACCAAATCTAAGTTATTACAAGCTATTATATGTATATATAAAATCATGTATAAGAGAAGAAATAATCGTCACTGCAGGAATAAGAAGTTGTATTCCACGTAAATACGTACAAGAAGGAAACAGACAAGTTAAACGGAAGCAGTTGTGCCTCTACCACATAGAACCAGTTAGATTGATAAAGTTAGCAGTTGTTCCTTTACCACATTGAAGTAGTTAAGCAACTATTATTATTAGTTAAATAAGAAGAAATAGCAGATGCACTTCTATTCTGCATAGCTATTATAAGTAAACCACATTTAAGAATTCATTTCAAGATAGAAATTATACACCACCTCTGAACAGATGCGAAGAGAGGGGCTCTGATTCAGCCTATAGTCAGATTTCCCTCTACTACGCCAAGAGTGGTCTAACAAAGTACGGTCATGGCGTTGAGTCTATGTCGGCATGCCCATAAAAACATGTTACCATTCTAAGACGCAGCCAAAAACGTAGCAACTAGGTTTCTAACACCAATACTGATTTAAACTAAAACCATACTAATAAATAGAAGTAGCCACCACACTTCTACAAACAATTATTCCTAAAATCAACATGTTACAGCAGAATGGTATAATCTGGAGTCGCAGTTTACTCCAGCGGCAAGATATTCCATCTAGAGTCACAGTTAACTTTAGCAGCAAGTAGAAGCCACAGATCAACATTCCATGAAGTCAGCTTTAGCATCCCCAACCAAAATCTCTAGATACTGTTAACAATTTTCCCCTAGTGTTTGTGATAGTGAACATTTATTTGTGAAAATGTAAAGTTATTTTCTTAGTGATAGTAAAATATATTTACAAAGTGCATGTTAAAGAACTGAACTATTTAACGAATTCAAATAATATACATATACAAGACTTTTTGACAAATTAAAAATAAAAATAAATTTAAAGACCTTGTAGCTTTCCAAATTTCTTTTTGATAAGGAGGGTCATATATGTGACGTCACCTCGCATCCTACGAGATGCCTACATTCTTGTGTGAGACCCCCCTAATAGTTTATATAAAATCAACCTTTGGAATTAGTAATATTAAATGTATCTATAAAATTATCAGCCGAAGCTTATGATATATGTAAATATTTAATATACCTAAATTTATTATTTTGGCGTAAATACTTTTGGAATCGACTATAACCACCATTGACATTATAAATAATAAGTATATACCAAAGATTGCAAAACCTCTATGGAAGGTAGTCTAATTTTATTGTAATGTCTATGTCATGTAGCTATATAAACAGCGCAAGCTGTATGTAATATCAGTTCTGCTAGAACTCACGAAGTGGAAGGAGATCTAAGTAAACGCGCTAAAGAGAACCTTATTTGCTTGTTTTATTTGTGTGTCTTGTTTCCCTCCTTACTTACATTGTCCATTAAAAAACATCCCTCGATCTCCTGTAGTAGGAGGCCGACCAATTATCCACATACACTATAGAGTCTATTTCATATATGTTCCCCCGGGTTGGTCAGTCCATACTAATCCATCGGGTCCACCTCAAAACGTCGAAACTGAAAAACGGTCTAAACATATACAAAAATGGACAAATCGTATACAGAAAGTGACAGAACGTCGAAAACCTCAAACGGCCAGATCGTCGATGTGTCAGAACGTCGAAACTGAAAAGCGGTCAGAACGTATACAGAAAGGG
>JAGDQP010033284.1:0-12881 GCA_022664845.1 Lepisma saccharinum
AACCTATCAAGATGACCGGCATGCGCAAGTCTCAAACCGAAGTTTTCCATTCTGATCCAATGTCAGTGACCAACCCCGCTAGACCACTTCTTCTTTCTCTCACTTTTCCCACCAACGTGGGGTCGACGTTTCAGATGAGTCTTCTCCACAAAGCCCTGTCCTGAACTTCTTCCCCTGACAGACTATTCTTCCCGAGATCCTTCTTAACCCTACCCATCCATTTCCTCCTTGGCCACCCTCTACCTCTCTTGCCCTCCACTTCCATTGCCATCACTCGTCTGACTACATAGTCATTTGTTCTCCTCATTACATGTCCATACCACAACAGTCTTCTTTCTTGTATCTTGTTAGATATCTCTACAACTTTGGTTGTACCTCTTACTCTCACATTTCTCACTCTCTCTTCTTGTTATCCCACACATTCAGCGTAGCATTCTCATTTCGGTGACATCTAATCTCTTTTCTTGTGCTTTCTTTATTGGCCGTGTTTCTGCTCCGTACATAATTACGGGTCTAACCACTGTTTTGTAAACATTCCTTTATTCTTTACCGTGATTCTGCGGTCGCAGGGAACGCCACTTACTTTCTTCCAATTTCACCATCTCTCTTGCATTTTGTGTGTTATTTCCGAGTGCGAATTCCAGAGATTTCCTCCAACTCCTTTCCTTTCAAGTTCTGCTCTATTAGTATTGCATAGTACAATATCATGGGCAAACATCATACACCAGGGGACTTCATCTCTCACATCCTGAGTTATAACGTCTATGACTACGTTGAAGAGGCACGGGCTTAAGGATGAACCCTGGTGTAATCCAACCATAACAGGGATTTGACGTGTCAATCCCACACTACTTCTTACCTAAGTTCAAGCTCTTGTATTCATAACTTGGATTATCCTTACATATTTCTCTGACACTTTTTTTCTCCCTCAAGCATCTCCATACTGCCTGACGTGGTACTCTGTCGTAGGCCTTCTCCAAATCAATAAAGACCATATGCAGTTCTTTTTGCTTTTCCATAGTTTGTCGTAATATAAAAGTTGCCTTCGTTGTACTTTTTCCTGGCATAAATTCCAACTGTTCTTCTTCTATTGATGTTTCTTCTCGTAATCTTTCTTCTATAATTTTCTCCCAAATAATCGTGTGTGACATTAGCTTGATTCCACTATAGTTTCCACAATCCTGTATATCTCCCTCCTCCATAAAAATGGGTACAATAACACTCTCTCTCCATTGAGTCAACATGTTTTCTTGTTCATAGATTTTTTTTTTGCATCAGATTCCATGCAATATCTATACCTTCTGGTCCGAAACTCTTCCACGGTTCTACTTCTATGCAATCAGGACCTGTAGCTTTTCCGGTCTTCATTTTGTTTACTGCTTTTTCTACTTCTTATCGGCTTATTCTTGGCGTTGGTCCAGGATTTGGGATTCCGTCGCTAAGAACTTTTCTAGGATTTTCTTCATTTAGGAGCGTTTCGAAATATTCGGCCCATCCCTCTTTAATCCTGTCTTCATCTGTAAGCACAAATCCTTGGTCATTCTTAATTTTCCTAATATGTGTAATATCCTTTGTTGCCTTGTCTCTGGTTTTTGCTAACCTGTATAGTTTCTTCACTACACCTAGTTTTTCAAGTTCGTTATACAGTTCATCCCAGGCTTGCGCTTTTCCTCTAGCCACTGCCCTATTTGCTTCCTTATTAGCCGCTTCGAAGCTACATTTATCTTCTTCTGTCCCTGAAGCATCCCATCTTGATTTAGCTTTCTTCTTCGCTTTAATAGCTTCTTGTACTTCCTCATTCCACCACCATGTCACTTTTCCTGCAGGGGGGCTCTTTCCAGAAATTCTACCGAAAGTCGTATCTGCGGCCGTGAGCATGATCCTATTGCTCACATCCCACCATTTTTGCACATCCTCTTCTTGCAGATTTATTCTTTTGATAACCTCTTCCCTGAACAATTTTCTTAGTTTCTCTTCATTCAGTCTCCACCATCCAATTTTGGGCTCTCCATTTCGCGGCCTCCTATTATTTCTACCTACAAACTCCCAGTCCACAACTACCACTCTGTGTTGTGGAGCCACACTTTCACCATATATGATCTTGCAGTTCTTAATCTTCTTAAGATATTGTCTTCGGCACAAGATGAAATCGATATGACTTTCTTTTCCACTACTATTGTAAGTTAAGAGATGCACCTGTTTCTTTTGAAAAAATGTATTGCAAATCGCCAGATCGAATGCCGTTGCAAAGTCTATTACTCTTTCTCCTTCTTCGTCCCTATCTCCCACACCCCAGCCACCGTGGATCTCTCAATGCTTTCTCTGCTTCTGTCGACATGTCCATTCAAGTCGCCGCACACAATTACTCTTTCCGGTGGAGGTACGCTGCGAAGTTCATGGTCCAGTTGCTCCCAGAATTCCATCTTCTTCCTCGCATCCGACTTGCGGAGCATACGCACACACTACATTGTTCATTTCACCCATGCATATCCTGAAACTCATCACTATGTCGTACCTTCTATTTACACTTACTACACTATCTTTCAGATCTCTTCAAGAACAATTCCTACGCCGTTCCTTCCATGTTCATTTGCTCCACTAAACACAAACTTGCAGCCGCCTCCTAGCTCTCTTGCCTTATTTCTTTTGCATCTTGTCTCTTGCACGCACAGGATCCCCAACTTTCTTCTTTCCATCAAGTCTGCAATCTCTCATCCTCTTCTACTCATCGTCCCAACATTTAGTGAACCTACTCTAAGGCTCACGTGGACTAGCTGCTTTAACCAATCCTGTCATCGACTCGGTAGCCCTCGCTGATTTCTCACAGAAGCCGTGCGAAGTCTCTGCTCGTCGCCTACGTGGTACGCCATGGCAGTTTTCGAGGTTTCATTAAGACGACCCATCATCCATGGTTTTAGCACAGCTTTTAAGACAGTATGCCCTTCCTGACGACGCCCCCTCCCCCAGTGGCTGAGTTCCCACTAGACCACTAGGGCTAGATTTTAATCAAATTAATTTAAATGTGGATTACAAGACCACTCTTATATCATGAATACTGTGCTTGAATTACCGTTGACAGTTACAATTTTCTTTCAGATAAAAATCGAGATACCGTAGATAGAGAGAAGGTTAAAAACGGCAGCGTAAGTGTTCAAACTGCTAAGACATTCTGTGTTGTTCAAGATTACAAGCTCAATACTACTGAGGATTACATACGAGTAAATGTGGCGTAGCATGGCCTTCTCTTACCTTGGACTCTTCAATTTCACTCGGTTTATCCATATCGTGAGAACTTAAAGATATTCTGTTGACCTGGATTCTGAAATTACAGACCCAGATTCCGGTTCTTTACAATTCGAGTGTGATTTTTTATAGATGTTCTCTAATTTTTATCACAGACTTGTTACTATTGCACCTTTACGTGAATACTTATACAGACGTACTGAATTTGCCAATTCCGTTATATTGTACTAATTTGGCGTCAAAAGGGCTTTCCCTTTGACAAGTTCTTCTGGAATAGATAAACTTAATTTGTGTGATGTTTTCAGTAACTTAAAGGCAGCGTGATTTTCTCCCGGAAACTACTCAAGTTGGTCGATCCATTCCGTAGTGAGGCACAAGAGATTTTTCCAACGAGAAAGAAGCCCCCCCCCCCCTTCCTCTCCGCATGCGACACAGACACACACATGTACACAATTCCGATTGCGGAGTGGTTTTAATATTACATGAGATTAATATGACTAAGTTAAAGTTCTCAATTTTAATATATTTTAATTTTGCCGCACATTTGAAAATCAAATGGCGGCCTTGATACGTTTCCCGGTAGAGTTTGATATCGAAAGTACGATGTTGACATTAAGATGTACTCCTCTTCGGTATAAACTTAGATCTGGCTCAAGTTTATATGTACAATAGGAAATTGAGAGTTTGTCCGGGCGTAGTAGCTCCATTACTTATCCCGTTGTATAGACCATCAAGCCATACCTGTATTCTCTGTTGGGGAACCGAAAAAGATAGTGGCCGTAATCCTAATTCAGGGCGCAGCGCCGGTACTTAATATATGAGTGAGGGGAATTCCGCAATCAGAATGGTCAGTCTCGGGGTTTGAACACACATTACCCGATTATGAGTCGAAAACGCTTTCGCTGAGTCGGGAATTGGACATAAAAAACGCTAAAAACAGAAGACATTTCAACCCTCATTCATAGTTTTTTATGCAGCTTTCGCTGTTTTTTCCTTAAGCTTTGTAAAAGTAAAAGAGGATGGAAGATTAAACACAAGTCTTCGTTTGGTAACTAATCTTTTTCTTCAGGTAAACCTTGTTTTCTTTGCAAGTGCCTGGTGTAGCAATAAGCGACGTAAAGAAAACGATAAGGATGGTAACTGGAACTACAGCAAACATTAAAATTGTAAGAGATAAAAATGAACTTGGATGTATTATAAGTAAGGATTTGAAGTGTGAAAAGTAAAGTAAGGCGAGAAAAGCAATGGTGAGAGTAATTGACTGGGAAGACCCTTTTCTGAAGGTCAGTGAACTAGTGAAAGATTGATTAAATATTTTATGGAACCAAAGCGGGGACTAGGAAAAAGTGAGGAAGGAATTGAAAACCTTTGAAATGTGTACATGACGAAGAATTGAAAACATCAGCTTGGACACAGAAGATGCGTAAAGAAGAATGTGTTGAAGAAAGTAGTCCAGAGACGAACATTACTGTAGGCAATAAGTAGGGCTGTCAAAATTTCGATATACCGAAATACCGAACAGTATCAATATAGTTAACAATACCAGAATATTGAAATACTGAATTCCTATGAAATTCTAAAAAAATAAATACTAATAACTTTTATAGAGGAAGTAGCATAGCAGAACTGAAACCAGGTCAGTTTGGGTGACACGGCCTGGCCCGGACATACGTGATCCGGTCTAAAACTTGACCCGATAGTCCCGGTCTGAGAACTTAATGAGCTCCAGTTTCGTAATTTTCGTGCTGGGGGGCGGTAACACCTCCGGTCTCGGTTACCCCTCAAACACAAGCAATTAATCAAATGCTCTACTTTGTCTTCCGGGTGACGAGACCTAAATCGGGTCGCCGGGTCATGTCGAGTCCCAAGCATAGACCCGCTCCGAAACGTGTACTGTGCTATAATCACAATCACTTTAGTGTTGATTGGAGAGTAGCGATGACCAAACTGATCCAGATATCGGATATCCGGATCCGAGTTTCAGATATCTGGAGCATGGACACATCATCATAGTCATTCCTAATTCGTACGTAGTTTGGGGTATTTTTCGGCTATCAAACGATGTCTTACTTTGGTTTCTTTTACCCTTCATTTTGGAGTATTGTGAGGGGAGAGAGGGAAAACAGAATCATAGAAAGAGAAAAGATATTGCTGAGTTATACATGAATTGCAGCAAGAGTAGTGCCATTGAAACCAGTAATGTAATAGTCTGTTACTAATACATATATTGGAGTGACAAAAGGAAAATATTACGTAATTTGCTCTTGAGAAATAAAGCATGTATTTTTTAAAAAAAGGACGTTAAAGATGTTCCTATCAACTAACTATGGACAAAAAACAATAATAATCAACTACACAGCTATTTGTATAAAATATATTTTTCGAGTTTCAGGTACATTGAATTAAATTGACTTTATTTATTATGGTAAATTGTGAAAGGCTGTGGCCAATACCTATCTCCCCAGGCTCTGCCTACTTAATCCCCCTTCCCTCTCCGGAAGAGAAGAGGAAGGAGATGGAAAGAGCTCTCTCTCACCGAGCCGCCGTAGCACAGTAGTAGGACGTTGGCGTAGGTTTCTGGAGGTACTGGGTTCGATCCCAGCGATCGACCATCCTGACAGGTTTTTCCTCATTCACACCAGGCAAATGCCGGGGTGGCAACTTCATCATAGGCCCTGGTCGACACCTTCCCGAATACTTACCCGGCCTGAGCCTTAGATGCCTAAAGACCATAAATAAAATTCAAAAATTTAACACTCCCTCCCTCTCTCTCTCTTTCTTTCTTTCTTTATTTCTTTCTTTGGCTCAGGCCGGGATGAGGTAGGCGGAGGATGGGGAAGGTATTGGCCAGGGCCTTTCATAATTTTCCATCCCGGCATCGCAGTTTAGATGCATCATAATAACGAAATCCGAATTCTGGGTCTTTGAATTTTCGACCGAAATCGGACGAATCTATTGGAATCCATCCTTTTGTATCCGGATGTGGCCATCTCGACTCAACAGTTTTCGAATTACACCAAAATGTTGCTGAAATGCATTTTGCTTCTGGCTTTTATCACATCCTCAAAACTGCCGCTGCGTTATTGACTTTGTTAATTGACTCTACGTGAAGTCGGTGAAACTACAGCAATTGTGTTTTCATTATCAGGAAAGACCCAAACAGTACCTGATTAGAGCAGACTAATGGTGAGAGCGCTCATCAGTTCAAACCCTTCTTGTGCCATGTGGGCTTTGTAGTGAACAAAGATCGTGTGCGTGGGTTTTCTCAGGGTTCTCCCGTTTCCTCCCACTTTCTTCATTCCATCATCATCCATTTGGTCTGAGCCTGAGTTGTCTAAAGGCCTTAACGATTTAATTCAAAGTACCTGATTACAGCACAATAATTTATCGAGATGCGTGCTCTTTCTTGATTTCCAAATGAGTTTGTGCGTTAATGTAAATGCATTAATCTTTATTATCAGTAAAGTTTTCCGTAATACGAAAAATAAACTTCTTCTATTCTCATGTCAATCTTTTTTTCTTATCTTTGTTATTTGAGATCGCCAACATTTATCTCTCGTGTAAATATACACTATATTGTTACACTGTCAATATTGGCATTTGCTGCTGACCGGGTGATTGTCATTTTTTCTGGATTAATTTCAATGTTTACCTAACACAAGGTTCTTGTAAAAAAAAAAAAAAAGAATTATATTTATTATTTCGAACTGCACGGTTGCGGAACAAATTCCTCAATAAAAATCTTTAAATGTATGGGGTGCCTTGACTTCGTAACGAGCTATTGGGACTGGAAGATTGTTAAGGTGTGAGGAGAAGTGTATATACACAGAGAATTGACGTGCCGCGGTTGCGTAATGGACAGTCGGCAACTGGGAGATCCGTGTTCGAGCCCCGATCGCGGCGGTTGTCAATTGTTCTGTATTAATTCCATTGTTTACCTAACGCAAGGTTCTCGTGAAAAAAAGGAATTGCAACTCTAAGTATAGATAATTACGCCTAAAGTTATACTATGTATTGCATATTATTCGGAATTTCGGGGTGTGAATCCAGAACAACCACCTAAATACATAAGTCCATGAGTACTTTCATATCGCTCAATATTATTGTTTTTTGGTATTTTGATATTATTCGGTATTTCAATAATATTAGGTATTTCGGTAGACTATTGATATCGTTCTGTTATCGGTATTTCGGTATTGGTATTCCCATATCGTTCGGTATTTCGCTATATCGATAATTGTCGGTATCCAAAACATACCGAAAGTCGGTATGAAAATCTCAGTACCGAACACCCCTACAATAAAGAAGAGAAAAGGATACTGGTTAGAACTTGGCTGAAAGAGAAAGAATTCGAATCCGTCTTCTTGACAGTATTAAGGAATGTAAATCGTATGCTGAGAGAGAACAGCGCAGGATCGTGATGAATGGAGAGAGTACAACGTGTCTAAGAGGTTCTGTCACTTTCGACAAAACGTTAATAATAATAATAATAATAATGGTGATGCTAACATTATTATATAGTTTTGTTGTACTCGAGGGAATCTTTACTTCTGATAGTTCCTTTACGTGGTGCAACTTCTTCGTTTGAGTTCATAATGGCCCTCTGCTCCTAACTTATATTATATTTTATATTAAAAAATGTAGCAAAGAAATAATATGCCGACATACATTGGCTAAAGTTTGCTCCAATTTCCTTAAAGAATCCCGCTGCGTTTATGAAGATGTGTAGCATTCAACGTTGATTTGTTTTCCAATTGCTTTGTAGAAATTACTCACTGAGCGCTATACTAAGTTTGCATCGACGTCGAGAGAAGATTAAAGCCATAAATGCATCGTGTGTTCCCATGATAGTTTGAATAGCGTGGGAAGTATTACACCATCACAGTTGGTTTTCACGCGATGCTTCACGAACAACAAGCTTTGTTATCAGGATTTATACATAAATAGGGTACCAAAGTGTGGTGTCAACTGTTTAACTTTACTAGAACTCAATGAAAGTTTCCTTGTGTGATGTAAATTGGAATTTGATTTTACGTATATATTGATGAAGGAATGGAAAATGGAGTAAATTCGCGTGCTGTCTCTCGGGGTTAATGAAGCAATTGCTTTCTGTTAATGGGTATTGTTGTTTCGTAGATCAATACCTGTGTGAGGTCAGGTAACTAACGAGTTATTCAAGCACTGGAGCTTCTGATTAGTGGTTCGGAAGCCTGGTGATAAAATACATTGTCTCGTTTTTTTTCGCCTCTTCTCTTGTTTCGTGTTGATTGTTCATATATAGGTTCAATTATAATGAATTAGCTTTGTAAACCGAATATTTATTTTTGAAATAGGAATTCGGTGCTGATAAGTAGTAGGCTATTCCTGAGACTTGCCTGTTCTGCTGCAAATTAAAATTGCGGCACGAATGAAAGTTTGAGAACTGTTTAAAATACTAATTAAATTGGAATTTATAAAACTTTTTTAGCAGCAGTGGTTGAAGTTCTCATTTTTTTTTTGGGGGGGGGTCCACAATCTAGCCCCGTAATTCAGTCGGTATTATCGCAGACTTCGAATCGACAATGAGGAGCCATGCATGTTCAAGCCCTGATTGAGGTTTTCCCCAACCTCACCAGACGAATGCCGGTATGATATCTCAGGCGTGACGACCTCAGCCCAAAATTACTAGTGCATCCTATAAAAACAAAATTCAAGTATATATATATATATATATAATAGTAATCTAACGGTAAATTGTTCATTCATTTAATAGTAAGATACGTTGCTATTGCACTCTTAGAAAACACTGAATGTATTAATTTATTTGTTTTTTGAGCTGTGCAGATTGGTACGGTATAATAAGCACATCTCGTTTAAGGGATGAAGTCCCCAAAGAGCACAGTTTCTGCGAAAAAGGGTAAGGAAGGGTCAGCTTTGTTCCGTGTATCATCACGGCCTTTGATGGCGGGATTGAGGTAAAACCGGGAAGATCTCAAGTCTGCAGTGCATGGCTCTGTGATCACTGATCAGCGTTTTTAACATAGTCGCAATCGGCAGGCAAATACTGAATAAGACCTGTAGTTTAAGTATGGTATATCTTGAATATACTTCTATACATTGAGACTGGAACTTCACGAAACACATGTTGTTCTCTTAAAAAAGCGTATTGCGACATGTCGTGCTTGACTGTGTAATATGCACTATATGAATTTTAAGATATATATCAAAATTAATTCTGACATTACGTTATAACTTATTTTAAAATACTGTAACGTGTTCGGGCGGTTTGATGTGATTTTTAGTTATTAAAATCATTTATAACAGTTGAAAACAGAGTTGTTAGGTGCAGGAAGGTAATGCAATTTTTCTTCGACTTACCCGTAATGACGAATATTTGTTACTGCGACGATGAACTTTCGGGTTCTGTTAGTCATATTTGGCAATTTTGCTTCTGTTTAGAACTTAAAAGAAGATTGAAAGATCTTTGCCAATTACGTTAGTGTCTAAGAAGATCATTTGGTAGCGTCCCAAATACTCATATAGTAAAGTGGAAAACGCTGCAGTCAAACAATGGTACATCTCGATTATACTTAGATGTCATTTTGTTTGAAACCTGTTCTTTTAACATTATTACTTTTGTGGATTTTTTGTTAATAAAATACTGTTATTTTTTTCATGTGATGACAGAATTCTATATAATTTTTTTTATCCGCTGCATCGTGTACACTAATCGTAAATCTCCCACAGCTCTTTAGATGGCATGTTTTTGGGTTTCGGTTATCATCTTATTGTTGACACGTTCATTGTCCTTCATTTAGTTCCCGTGAGAAAACATGCCTTGTTTCCCGCGTAAGAACATCCCCTTGCTTTCTCATGCTGAGAACAACATTGGAAGTAATCTTGGTGAAGTGGGATAGGTTGCATTAAAAGCTTCAAGTAGCCCCTATACGTTTTGCCTTAGTGCTGCTTCCTGTAACTTGCAATACGGCAGTTTGTTCCATGTTGAATTGTAGTTACCTGGTCATTTCATTGTGTTTCTAGGTTACTTAAAACTTTGTAGGAGTATTGGCCTTTCAATTTATAGTTTCTTCGGAACATCGTAGGCTATAGCTTGTCCGAGTCGTTTGTTTCCGTCTGTTCTTCGGACGAGGAAGGGATAGTTATCAACCCTGGCCTTAATTCAAGGTACTCGTATTACTCATCTGATGAGTCTAAAGAAAATCAAGGGAGGAGCAGCTCTTCCAGAGTGGTAAACGTGACAAAAATTAGTACGTATAGTCGCTCTCCCAGTGTCGATCTCTAGTTAGTTTCTAGGTTATGGCAGCAAGCTAAGAGTATTTTCCATTGCACTAAATCAAATCGTTATCATTGTACTCTTAGAAGGTATCAGTTATTAGGAAATCCTACCCTAAAAGTTTTTACGGTGACGTAAAATAAGTAAATAAATAAATACACGAGTGAAGAATGGATCTATTAGTGTTAGCTGTTCCTCTTTACCAAGTGTCACCGGTAAAAGTTTAGCTGTCACTGCAGCTACACCTCAACACACTTTTATAATTATTATTGATTTAATATGCGAATCAGCTGTTGTCATATTCCCTCAGAGGATACTTCCATTTATTTGCAATTGTTCGTGGAATAATAATAATAATATATGATTAAAAGCACAGCAACCAATGGCCTACGTAACGTCATAATTTTCAAGAACCCTCGCAGATTAAAAATAAGTTTTCCACTTTTCGTTACTACTTCTTTACGGTAAAATCATATTGCGAGTTGTTCAAATTCTTTGCTAGTCTATTTAATAATAATAATACTTGCATCATAACTATGGGAATAATAATAAAATATCAGACAGTACATACCTTTCAGTTTTAAGGTACAATTAACTTTTAATTAGCAGACTGCTGAATACCACCTTAGTTTTTTCTATATATAATCTGGAAGAAGAGATTAATACTTGCACGTCGTCCTTCCAGAGAAAAATAGAAATCTTAATATTCCTGCAGTTTCAAAATTCTAGCGTACTCACTGGTTCAGGGTTCTGTGACAAGTGATTGCACGTTAGTATTAATATAAATAGGTAACTAGGAATATGACACGTAGTGGAACTTAAGACTGCGTGAGAAATTGTAACCACGGTGTTGTGATTCACTGCGGAAGGATAATTATGTGGCAACCAAACGCTTTCGTTTTCAAAACTGTTCTCTCCAATCAAGGGCGCCCATCTTGTGATTTTCAGAGGGGGGTGCAAAAATAAAGCGACAGTTTTTCTGTGACTTACTACAAGTTATCAACAGGATAACCACGACAATATTTACTAAATTAAGGGCGCAAAAGAACCATGTCATGAGGTATATTAAACCTACCTTAAAGTATACTGGAAGTTGATTGGGAATGCTTAAAAGAGTATAATAATGTTAATAGTTAGTAAATATTATTATAATGTTAATAGTTAGTTTATGATATTGTTTATGCAATATTTGTCAAATGTGTCCCCTGCAAAAGGAACTCTGTCCCAAAGTATCCGTGCTGGTTAACTCAAGACATTACTTGGAAACTCAATGTTAAAACAATTTATCATATAAAGTCTACATACAAAATAAAAATTTAAAATTCAAATCAGGAATTTGTTCGATTGCGTAGGGAAGTCAAGAAAGACGTAAAAATAACCTATAATACCTTGTTATCAAATTCTGAAAATAATATCAATAATGATTCAAGTTAACTGTGGAAATTTATTAAAAACAAAACAAAACAACATCTCCCAAATATAATTAAATTTGAAGGTCTGATTTGTGTAACATTGAAGAGATTGTAAATACGTTTGCACAGTATTTCCAATCAATAATTGTATCCTCTTCTCAACCGTTCGGTAATTTTGATAGTAATTCTAGGGGTTACGAAGAAATTGTAATACTGTCTGTTGACCAAATACATTTGAATGAGATAGAAAAGGCTATCAAGAATCTAAAATCCAAAACGTCAGTTAGATCTAATGGCATGTTTTCTTATATAGTGAAAGGATGTATTTATAAATTTAAATATTCTCTATTCATTACGTTCAACTTGGCACTAAGAACATGTATATTCTTTAACAAATGAAAATCTGCTTTAGTTTGTCCTATACCTAAAACACTAAAACAAACGACAGACGAGAAATTACCAACAACAGGCCCAAAGCAATCTTACCAGTCTTTGCAAGAGTCTCTAAACAGATTGTATATCAGCGATCATGTGAAGGCAGTTATCTCAACAACATGGCATTGTTTCACAAAAATCCAAGGTAACGAACCTTGCAGTTGTTACAGATTTTATTGAAAACCCGTTGGACGAAGGAAAGCAAGTCGATGCGATTTATTTTGACTTCGAAAAGGCATTTGAGAGACTTAATCGCAATATATTACTAGGTAAATTAAATCACTATTATTTCTCTCCATCCTTATTAGGTTCATTTGGTCTTATCTAACTAATCGCAGACAGTCTGTTCTATTTAAGGAACACAAATCTGATGAATATACAGCACTGTTAGGAGTCCGACAAGACTCACATCTTGGGTCGTTGGTATTCCTCTTGTTCATTAATTACCTACCGGAATTCATACAGAATAATGAAAAAGTGCTATTTGTGGATGATCTCAAATATATGCTAAAATTAAT
>JAGDQP010033286.1:0-11620 GCA_022664845.1 Lepisma saccharinum
ACACGATCGCGTTGCTATGCCATGAATAGGCTAAGATCCTCCAGCCAGAACTAACCAACGAACGAAGGCGGAAATTGACGATCTTCACCGAAATTAATATACAATATATTACCCCGACAAACATTATCCCTTCTCTTAACATGTCCGATCACCAATATATATTTATTTTCTTCCTTTTTCAAGTAACATACGTTCATGAACATCATTCATCTTATTCAGGCTTCAATACATCCCTTGTCAGTGGACAGACTGTTACGACCCCTTTATTCTTCAGCCTCAAAGTAACCGCCATTCTCCCATTCTTTATCTTTTTCTTTTTAGAAAAACTGTCAACTTTAGTGTTCTTCCAAAAAATGACAAACGACTGCGCTTCCCCCACTACGTAACACAGTCCTTCACAAAACCATCCATCAACGTATTATCCGTCAGCGCTGTCAGCCATTCGTACTCTTTTACAAAGCATGTCCCAAGATCATCAATCTCGCCTTTGTGTACCATAATCCTACATGACAGGTGAACATGGTCGTTTCCCAAACAATAGAGTCGGTAGTACAAAGGGTACCCCAGTTGTAGGCCACCCTCTACTAGTTGAATCATAAAAGCAAGAAAGAAAAGAAATGAAGAAAGAAAATAAAATTACAAGAAATACAGCTCATTAGCACACAACATAAATCACCTTAGCTTAAAGATATCAAAAGGTCGAACGAAAAAACTAACAAAAAGAAGTCGGGAACAAAAACTAATCCCTTCATAGCAATACGCATTCATGGTGACAAAGCGCTCTTGAAAAGCTGGATCCTTTTGTGTTACCTTCGTGCCCGCTGCTCGCATCTCCCCCTCTTTTCCTTTGAACTTACTCTTCTGCTTTCACTCAATGATTTGCTATTTCCAGTTCTGGTTTTAAAGGTATGTCCTCTCTCTCTCTCTCTCTCTCTCTCAAACATAAAAGAAAGAAATTCTTAATACAAACCGAATGTTGCCCTCAAAGCCAAAAGTTGAACTACAAAAAGCTTTCTCAGGGAGAGACACTCATTCCCTCTCTGCTTCTCTCTGCCTAAAGGAAACGTAATATGCTTCTTCTTTATCTCATAGAAAAGGGTAAATTGACAAAAAAAAACATGTGAAATCACCATATCAATAAAAGATTATTAATGTACGTTTGTCGTTAAGCAAATTGCAAAGAAACCATAAGAAATGACCTACAACTAAACACGGAACCAAAAGAGGAAAAAGGGGAAGTGGGGTAAGGAAAAAATATCAAAACATCTCCAATACGTAAAATAAATAAATAAAAGTGATCATTGCTAAAATAGTAGCATTTAAATGTCTTCGCTCTGAAAAGCCGAGGGGTTGCCAATGTCACCAGCAAGGAATAATCGTAGCATACAGACTTGTAACAAGGCGCTGTGTAATACACTATCATGAAATTGCTAATATGTCCTAACACATAAGCTACAATACTAAACTCGTATATTACCGATCATTAGGAGATGAAAATCATGTAGTATTACAAAACGTATACACAATTAATAGATCTGATCATTAGTCTGTTATTGTACAAACACAATGGGGAAACAGCACACAGATACGGATCAACTACATATAAGATAAAAAATAGTTAAATACTTGCACAATTGGTAGAAAAAGTCCTTGGATTGTAGCTTAAACCAGAAAGGGGGAAAAGAAGGTAAACATAGCGCAATAACGCAAGTAACGCATGAGCGCAGGTATGAAAAAATACCCTAAGGTGCCTAGTAGTTTCTTCTCTCCATTTAGCGACTATAGAAAAAACAACCCAAAGTCGACTACCCTGCCAAAGGTTCGCCAACGGTTCCCTCGCAGTTTTACCAGACGAATGCCTCAATAGTGCAGTAACAAAGGCTACGGCCGTTACCTTCACCAGCCCTTTACGTATGTTGCTCTCTAGAGATCTATAGTGATGTCTCATAAGTGAAACATGGATGTTGGGTAGGGGAGCTTTCACGCTGAGGTTTCCCAATGTTTGAAAGGCAGATTCACCGGGCGAATGCCCAGAGATAACCTTAAGTTAGAGTCCTGGCCTCTACCGTCCTTTTTTTTGTGTGGTATGTTATGTACATGTTATCTACTAAGGTCTGTCGGAATCGCTGCGGGAGAATATTAAAACAGAATAGGCCCTATGCACACAATATTCACAGATCTATTTGTCAAGTGAGAACGCTGAACGATTTCAAGAATCGATAAAACACCCATCATATAAATGTATGAAGAAGTATTAAGGTAAAAGAAAGAAAGTTGCATTTACCTGTGAAGACGGGATATTTATCTGTTAGACGGTGCGCATACCGAGGACAAAACAGTCGTACGACTGTCTGGCTCCTGTCTGTGGCAATGCATTTTAAATTAGAGTGCGCACACCAACGACAACGACAAAAGTGTCGTCGAGCCCGTCCAACAGCCCGCATACAGTTTTGTCTGCGGACTGTCGCCAGGGCTAGCTCACAATATAGAATAGCATTTACATACCGCAGACCAACGACAAAACAGTTGTACGACAGCTATCATTCCTCCATCAGTGACCACAGAGTTAACATCTTTCTCTGTGTATTGTAGGCCGACTCTGCGAATTAATGGATGAAAATATTGAGACATTGATCGAAGAGGTCGAAAAGCGGCCGGCTCTTTTTAACAAAAGTTTAAAAGAATATTCAGACACAAATATTATTATTTTCTTGTAATATGTCTATGTTGCAACTGAAACTACGTTCATTAGAAGGAAGAATAATTTTATTTACTGGTCTTTTAGGATCTGTACTTCAACATTACAAATAATGAATTTCCACGTGAATGTGAAAAGCATGGGCGAATTTAGAGGAGTGACTCGAACTCCTGACATTTAGATTTGATACAAAATGTGCATAATTCAGGCTCAGTGTATACATTTTAGAAATTTTTAATTGTTGCGTTTAGGTATCTTTGGGTAAGGTTGGAATAGGGTAGGGCAGGGAATAACACAGGTAGCGAGCGACCAGGGCCTTTGTCACGGTGTCAAACTGTCATTCGCTCGGTGAAACTGAGGAACCCACAAGCAGGTTCAAGTTCTGACAGGTGTTCCCAGATTTTCTTGCGTCCTTCAGACTTTTGACAGGCTTAGGTTATAGCTGTCAGTATATTGCCATGAACTATAAACAAAATTGAACTCCATGGCTTATGGAACTAGCAAGTTCATCGCCGCTATATCAATTTTTTTTTCGCCATTGGATTCTATCCTTGGCAGGAGGAAGTCACTTTTTCATCTCAAACGTGGATCTGTCGGTGTACCTGACGATGTACGACTGTCTCAAGCTGAAGATCATCTTCCAGAAAAAGGAAACACTTGTACAAGATGCAGAATTCGCAGTATTCGGTAGACCTCGTTGTTTATTACTTTTGAAGAACAAAACATATTTTCACTATTGTTGTAACCTTTTATTCATATATGATGAAGAATTGCTAAGTCGAAATGCAAATATTATTCCTTGGATGTTTTTATTATTATTATTATTATACAATGCAATTGTTATAACCCAAAATTGAACAAATCAGTAATTTTGTGTAAAAGAGATTAGAAATTAAAAGTTGTACCTTTACTCTATGGATTTGCTTCAATCAAAGGTCCGTTGAAAAAAAAAAATAATTCCAATTGTGCCCATTGGAATATACAATTCGCATGGGCAATGTGACGTCATCACGTAGACTAAAAATTCTGGTAACCGCAAAATGTGACATTGCATACCAAAATGATTTACAAGAATGCTATTCCTAAAATACTTCTGTTCAAATTTTCCTGCCGACAGTTCTGTCCCCAGTGTGCGCGGGTATCACGACAAAACAGTTTTGTCGTTGAAGTGTCTTGCACCGTGAATGACAGTCGTACGACTGTCTTGTCGTCAGTCTGCGGTAGCCCTAAATGAAATCCATTCGTATTTCCTAGTTTTGTGAACTTCTTAACAAGCTGTTCAACCATGGGCGGATTTAGTAGAGAGACCCTGGGGGTACAATTACTTTAAAAGCTATCGTTTAGAATGAAACATTTAAAATCATTCTGAAATGACTGGAAATGACCTCCATAAATCCGCCCATGTGATCAACTGAATTTAACCGAGTTGAATTTACGGTTTTTTGGCAACTGGAGCTCAGGGCACGAAGTTGGTTAAAAAAAAAAAGCCTCTTCACATTCATTCTTCATCGAAATAGGCTTGTCCTTCTCTATTAACAAAACGGACAAATTACTAAGGCGAATTTAATAATAATAATAACTATTTTCATACGATAATGAAGTTTACACCGTATAGGTGATAAAATTACCGTACCAATACGGTAATTACAGTACAATTTCCATCTCTGTATGTTCCATTTCTCTTGCTACGTACTAGCATGAAGCTGAGGACAAAATTTAAATGCCCTATATTTGGTTCCCTCGTCAGTTCAGTTGCATTTGCAGTGAGTGACTACTGCATATACAGGAAGGCAGCGCAGGCTGCGATTTCAAGAAACGAAGCCCTGGTAGTGTTTTATTTGAAATCGAAGCTTAGGCGGAGTTGGAAGGTACATCCTAAAAAAAAAAAAAAAAGAAAGAAAAAAAATCTAAACGGACTTTCATGTAAATTAATAATACTCGTGCATCTTACAATTGTTCACAAGCTGAGGCTTCGGTGCTAGCTTCGGTTACCCACAGGATACGCTCCTGGAAAATAATCAGATTATAATTATGATAGAAGATAACGCAAGGCCCCCCCATACATTACACTAGACCCTCCGAACAGTCCTCGTTACCATATATGGCTGTTTGGCCCATTCAGGGAATTTTGGGGGGAAGTAAGTTAAGATGAAATGAAGATTGTGAAAAGCGTTGTCCTTAGATGGTTTAATAAATATTCTAAAGAACTGTAGGAGACTGGGATTCGGAAGTTTCCAGAACGCTGGATGAAATATATTGACCGTTACTTCGGTAAAATCAGCTGTATGACAAGTTAATATGATAGAAGTTTAGGTCAAACTTAAATGCTGCTCGAATAACTGTAATTATGGGTTTCTAAGCCATAGATTTTTTGTAATTTCTTAAAAAGCAATTTTAACCAAGTATAGATAATTTTTTTTTATATGCAGGCATATTTTATTTTTTATTTATGTATTTGAAATCTTCAAAATGAAGCCGTTTTGTGCTGCCACCATTCGAAACCTGTAGATATAAAATTTAAAGTAAATCGTATTTTGTTTTTAAATGTAAAATTGTTGCCAACTTTTGAGTCTATATATCCTTAAATGGTACACAACACTTCGTACGGTAAACACTGGTGGGTAACGGAAGTACTGGGCGTTCGTGGTAAAAGTGTTTTGGAAAATAAAACTGTTTGCACTATGTCTCGTTTGGACAACAAAATTAAAGTCAACATTTTGGAGTCAGAATCGATCTCAACAACGTCTTTCAAAACTCCCAGATTTCTCGAGCATCGGATTCATGGATTATTTCGTCTCTGGCATATTCACCATAGTCTCTAACGGTTTGCTGTCTAAAAACCAAGTAATAGGTTTATTTCACTTCTTTTTCTGTTGCTTTCGTGTGCCCCTTTTCTTTGTATTTTAATTCCTAATTTTGAAAAGTGTACATAATTGACCTTCGTTTACAGTAACTGACACCTCTCATTGTTACACATGGTTTAATACACATCAAAAAATAATGAGAAGAAAGAGAGAGAAAAAGAGTGAAAGAAGAACATTCTTCTCCGCATCTAACTTAGCGAAGCTGGGAGATGAAAGGATGAGTTGCTTTGTGCAGGAGAGAGAGAGTGCTCCTGTGCTACTCCAGCGAGAGAAGGCTGTTCAAAATGGATTTGCTAATGGAGCGTCGTTAAGGCTAAACCAGAGAGAGAGAGAGAGAGAGAGAGAGACGGGGAAATAGGATTGAATTTCTTTAATGTAAAGCTAAAAAAGTCTTAGCGTTAAGGTCTAAACTTTCATTGCCTAAAGATATCTTCCATAAAAAGTATTCAGTTTTATGTTCGTTTTGTTTTTTTATATTACTACTACGGTATTTCATTTCCAACCCTTAGCTTTGTAACAATTATACCAATTTTAAAATGTTTATATAGCTTGAAGCCAAGAAGTGTGTTAGACATGAAGTTCCCCTTCCCTAGCTTAAAGTTATTACAGGTTCTTCCGTATCACAACTTACCTCCACACATACACACACACACGCACATTCTTTTTTTGTACATTCTGAGTGAGCTTTTCTACGGTTTTTACCCAGTCACATCAGGCAAAACACCGGGATATCTTCAAATTAGGCTATGGCCGACTCCGTCGCGTATGCTTTCCTCTACCCTAACCCTAACCCTGTCTGAACCATAGATGCCTAAAGGACATAAATAAAAAGAAACAATTAGTTTTTGCATTGTCCACCAGTTACATCCATCTTTGATGTCTCTGTCTTTCTCCTCTTTATTAAGTTTTTACTAAGCTTTTCCAGTTTTCTTCAGGTCTACATGTCAAGGGCTGCTAATTGTCTTTCATTGTTGTTTGTAGACCTTTATGTTTCCGCTGTGTGCAGTCCGAAATACCGAAGAAAATTTATATCGCTCTACAATAAATAAATAAAAAATAAAAACTTTGTAAAATGAGCCAATCCAGGAAGGTGTTAGGGTTTAGGGGTGGGTCCGTACCCCCTCCCTGAAATTCATACTTTTATGTAGAATTGATATAATTTTAGGCATAACTTAGTGTATGTAATATACATTTCACATACAAGCACATCTTGCTTCCCCAGCTACAGAAAGAACTTCCCAAAACCAACTTGTAGATGGGTGCCTAACCAGACATTTTTGCACATGTGAAATGTTTCCGGTAACTGCGAGCGGAATTGAACTCGTAAGCTACTACTAGCCTTGACGTCCAGTGTCGTATCCGCTGGAACTCAGAAGAGGTATTAACTTGCTACCAAAATGCGGCTTGTCATGCATTAGCCAATGGCGGAATGCCATTCATAATATGTGCAATCCGTATGCTAGTTATATGTTAGTCCAAGCGTAATTTTTCAGTTCATGCACAGGTTTGATGCTACCTTCAAGAAGATAAGAAAAAGTATGAATTTAATGATTCGATATTTATAAATAAATACCTTCTAACTTTGTATAACTTGTTGTTTTTGGAGGAGAAAAATAAATGTACCAAGCAGCAGATTTTGAAACAAAACGTGGTCTTTGTTTGGTCGATTATTCGTATGTAAATAAAGGTTCATCACACGCCATATTTAGGAGAGCTATTTAAATACGTAAGGGTACGTAGATACACACCCTTCCATTAATTTTGTATCACTTAGCTTTCACATGTTGCTAATCATTGCATATGACAGTTTTATTGATTTTAACGATAAATGTCATATCACAAACTTCAGAACTATGTCCTAACCTTTCGTCTAGTGAAAATATAATTTCATCGAGAGAATAGGGGGTGTTCGGACCTGAATCTCAATGCCAATTGTTGTGCTTAACGGTGTAGATCACCCCTGCCATCTTGGTGCACTTCCCATTGATATACATGAGAATTGTTTTACTCGTTTTGTCTCTCAGGAGCGGAATTTTTAACTTCCGTTTTCGCAAAGTTTTTTTTGTTGCATTTATTTTGACTCATCTTGTTTTATAAAAATGTATTATAGCCTTCAGGGACAATATAATTTCCCGTTGACATGTTTTGTTTTACATAGTTAACTATTAATAATACATTACGCTCATATATTTTTAAAAACTTAACATTTTGGAAAACAAGAGGAGTCCAAATAGCCGCAAAGGGAAATTACGTGAAAGCAGAACTTAAATACTCCGCTTCTGAGAGGTATAAAATGGGTAAAATAATTCTCATATAAATAAATGGATAATTCATTCCAAGATGGCGAGGTGATCTACACCGTTAACGGACTTAAAAGCTTTAACTTTTAAAATTAAAGTAATCAAGATTAGATTTTTGTCACCGGTGGATACGTGGTCTAGCTCGTCAACTTATAGTCAGTGGGTCCCGGATTCGATCCCCGAAAGAAATGAGAAATTCCGGAATGTCGGAATTCTGGAGTATTAATATCTCGGTATGTCAAAATTCCGGAATTCATAGTGTTCCGAATTCGGAAATTGACCTATCGTCAAGTACATTAACGTTTTTAAGTCCCACTTCTAAGATGCGTAGACAACAAGATTGAGAAAGTTTTTAAAAAATGTTCATATTATTAGCAATAATAATTGCTGTTCATCAGTTTAGTTTATTGTCTTATTTTACATGGCGAAGTTAAGACTGAAAGAGCCTTACCTACCAATTGACGATACTACTATGTTTTATACAAGAACAAAATACTGAAATAATAATAATAAAAAGAGAAAGAAAATTACACCTAAAAATAAGTACACTCACACATAATTATATTTAACAGAATCACATGCTTCAAAAAAGCAGTACTACGACAAACAAATATTTGATAATAGTAATACTACTACTACTACTACTACTAATAATAATAATAATAATAGTAATAATAATAATAATTATTATTATTATTATTATTATTATTATACTGATTAAAGTTACAAAAATAGATAGAAATATAGTCCGACTTTCTCTATCCCTCATATGTAGGAACACAGCTGTGCATACACACACACACACACACAGACAAATAAATACCGGTACTCTATAGATTTTAACATAAACTGATCGTGTACACTCTATACCATACTGGAGAAACGTATGTGCTTACTAAATTTTTGTTATTTATATATAAGCAAATGAAAGCTCTTTCTGAGAGCTAGATAACCTAAAATCATAATAATAGCAGTGTTCCTTACTTTCAAGGATGATTTCTCGAAATAATCTTTATTTCCTACTTAATTTCTCGAAATAATCTTGGCTTCCAAGTTGATATATTGAAAGAACCTTTGTTTCTTAGTTGATTTCTGTAAACCATCTTCGTTTCTTACTTAATATCTGGAAAGAATCTTTGTTTCTTTCTTGATCTCTCAAAATAATATTAGTTTTCTAGTTGATTTCTTAAACAAATTTTTGTTTCCTAGTCTATTTCTCGATAGAATCTTTGTTTTTCCCAGTCGATTTCTCGTAAGAGTTGATTTTATCTTTGTTTCCGAGTTGATTTCTCGAAATAAACTTTGTTTCCTATAGTGATTTCTAAAAAAATCTTTGTTTAATAGTCTATTTCTCGAAATAATCTTTGTTTTATCTAGTGGATTTCGTAAGAGAATGTTTTCCCTAGTTGATTTCTAAAAAAAAAGTCTATTCCCTAGTTGATTTCTCGTAAGAATCGTTGTTTCCTAGTTGATTTATCGAAAGAATCTTTGTTTTCCTAGTTGATTCTTTAAAAGAATATTTATTCCCAGTTGATTTGTCGTAACAATATTTGTTTCTTGGTTGATTTCTCAAAATAAGCTTTACTTTTTAGTTGATTTATCGAAAGAACCTTCGTTTTCCTATTAATTTGTAGTGCTACTACTTCCACTGTTGTGGATTAATTGGCAAGATTACACCTGAACGATGGTAGTGTGTATTTAGTGCATTTCCTGCCAATTATAATGGTAAACGTACCGAACGACCTCGAAATGACGCAGAGTTCTAATGGAAATTTAACCCTCGATAGAGAGCACACTTATCTTCGATGTTGGCTGCACAATTCAACTAGTTGTTGATAAACAAATAATAGTTTATTACCGAAACTAAGAGTTAGTAATTTAGAATAGAGCTTAGGCACCACTAATTACACTTTTGAAGAGATACGCTCAATTCCTTTGTGAATTTGATATGCTGCCACCGGGTGTCAATTTGAGTACACCAATAAATAAAAGTTCCGAAATTGCTTGCTTCCACTGGATTCAGTAGGTTATCTGTCCAAAGTAAAAATAACAAGGTTTAGAAGCTTAAAAAGACAGTTGACTTTGCTAAGTCTATCTGCAGGAATGAACTAGTCCCGAAGAACTGATACAGCGGAGAGATGAGAACCGACAACGAACAACTAAGATGTTGAAGTTAAAATGAGGACGACGATTTGCGACTTACACCCGCGGAACTAGAGCTGACTCTGATGCTACATCTCTGATTCTCTCTCTTCTCTGAGCTAAGTCAGGTTCTTTAATACTATCTCGAAGTGAAGGAGGAGAGAAGTAAGTAATAACGCCTTTCTCGTTTCCTGAACATAGCTGATTTCTCAAAGGCACATAGGATTCGTTACTTACTAGTAAATTGCTTTTCCGACCAATAGCAGAGTGAATGGCGCTCTCCGATTGGTTTCTTGGTAGTAGTACATGGTACAATGTTTTACAGATACACATTTAACGGTATACATAGTTATACATTTGAGGGCTTTGTCAGTAATTACCAGAACTATCTGTCTTGAAAGCTATTCTTGGGATCACCAAAGTACAGTTGCTTGGGGAGACCAAGTGTTAAGAGATTCATACCCTTAATACAATTTATGTAAACGACATACTTCTATTTATGATGACATTTACACGTGGAATAACCTGATGTTTTGTTAGTCAGTGAGTCATATTGGCTGTACTCAAGTTATGTGATAGTTACTTCTGGAGTCTGTTCCTAGAAGTTATAGTTACGCTTTCACAGCGTTGACTTAATCATAGTTATGGCTTTCCGTTACAGAGCTATTACAACAGTAAAAACCTTCACTTATCATATAGACGAACGTTATACTCGTCTAAATTACCAAAAGTATACAAAGAACTGGTGAGTTCGATCTGTGAATGTTACAAACAGTTGGACAATGATACTTGATGGATCCTTAGAGATATTGGAAATATCTGGTCATTAAGGAATACTTAACTGTTCAGTTGTCTTAAGGTCTTTCACATGTGGGTTTACTAACTGATTACTCTACATAGCGTGACATGTTCTCATTGGCACACCTATAAATATGTAAATAGCACAGGTATTTTAGTTACCGAATTGGTTGGGTATTTCTATAAATCTCTTTCTCCTGTTTATTTGTATGGTATTCTTTACAGCTGGTGAAGGAGGGCTCCGAAGAAGGTTGACAAAAATACAACTTCAGGAATGAGTTGAGGAAAAGAAAACAGCAAGAAGGAATGGTTACTACATATCCAATATCTCAACACAGTTTCCTTGGCACTTTTACTAATTCCATTATTAAAAATTTTAAATAAGGGTGCTTAATATTTGCATCGGTCAAGCTCTGCTAAAGATTTCTGGAAAGAATATTTATTTTCTGATTTCCTGAAAGAATTTTTTCTAGTTGATTTCTCGATAAAAACAATTGTTTCATCGTTGGTTTTTCGAAAGAATATTTGTTTCCTAGTTGATTTGTCGGAAGTATCATTATTTTCTAGTTGTTTTCCTGAAAAAAAAAATCTTTGTTTTCTTGTTGATTTCTAGGAAAACTCTTTGTATTCTAGTTCGTTTCCCGAAAGAATTTTTGTTTGTAGCTGATTTCTCGAAAGAATATTTATTTCCTAGTTGATTTCTCGAAATAATCTTTATTTTCTAGTTGATTTCTCGAAAGAATCTTTATTTTCTAGTTGATTTCTCGAAATAATCTTTATTTCCTAGTTGATTTCTCGAAAGAATCTTTATTTCCTAG
>JAGDQP010033287.1:2888-20764 GCA_022664845.1 Lepisma saccharinum
TGTGACGGTGAATAAGAATACACCTATTTTCATTTTGCATAAATATTCTCCACCAACCTCTAAAAATGGCAGTGACTTAACACAAAGCAAATTTTTAGTCACATTGAATTCAACAGAAGATTTTTTCAAAATATGTTTTGAAGATCAATATAATATTATTTCTCTTGCTATATCTATAAGAAAAAAGTCCATATTAACACAGCATTGTAGTAAAGACGCACTGAATATTTTTTGTAATAATATATGACAGTACTTACTAATAATGATAATACAGCTGACCAATCTTTGATGCAATCTCTCCAATCTGCCATCTCTTTAAGCCATACTTTAAGTCCAGAACTTGTCTGCAAAGGGAAAGTGAAAGCAATTATAAACAAAACTAAATTTGAAACGAATGCTATTCAAAAACAGTCATTACTGACGCAAGCAAAATATCTATAAATCTATTTACGTCAGTGGTGACAAAAGGGAAAACTAACGTGTCACTCTTTTTTTCTTTCTCTCTCTCACAGAGAGAGAGAGAGAGAGAGAGAGAGAGAGACAGACAGTAAATTGTAACAGACAATGTTCAAGAACATGGAGACCATAGGCGACCTTCAATATTTCTTCAACATATACACTCAACCCCACAAAAACAGAATGCCCGTTCATAAAACACTACTACTACTACAGTACAAAAAGCTAGCAAATTGCAATTAGATTTTTAAAAAATTATGTGAAATTGCTAGAAACAAGGAAAGATAGCCATTGTTGATAGTGATCGAGTTATTTGTGCAGTGCAAAAGGTTTTCTTTGATTAACTTAAGACTGAAATGTTGATTTTTTTTTAAGATCGGCGAGATGGTAAGTTAACTCCGTGAACAGATTTATTTTAATAAGGAATTAACGTGTTTTCACTTAATTACTTATGACCGTAATAGTGTGTTATGTTACGCAATTATAATATCAAAACTGATGACGCCACTACACGACAAAAACAAAGTATTTGTTCACTTCGTGGAATTTCGGAAACTTTCTTGTTCGCCACAATCTACCAAGTTTTCTTTTTCAATGATCCGTATATAATAAGATGGATACACCAAACTTTCTCGATACCGATACTTATTTCTGACCTTCTTAATACACATGGTAATTAAAATTAAAGTCTATTATTTTCCTATCACTTAACTCTTTTATTATCCTATTCAATTTAAAAAATATTTATCTCCCGCGCAACCATCATCACACACACAAAACTAGGACGCCAGGATAGTTCATCCTGCCACTTGAATAGCTGATGACATTATTGTGGTGGGTATTTTGATTTTAAACCTCAAAAAACGAAGACATTAGTCGAATACAAAACATATCTTTCTTTCTTTTCTGTAGGTTTTTGCCTTTATTTATCTCGTGCACATATGAGAAAACTGGATATCTTCGCGTTTCATGACGGTATATATAGCTAAGAATGTTTTGGTTTCCACGGCAGCTTAAAAAAAAAAAAAAAAAGTAAGTCCGTGCACAATGAACAAGAAAGCAATGTTTATCGAGCGGCCGTAGCTCAGTTATGGCTTTGCATTTGAAATGTTATCGTTTCGCGCCCAGTGACTGCTCATCTTGACTGATGTTTCCCTGCTTTTCCTCGGCCGCACGAGGCAAATGCAGGCATGGTATCTTGGATAAAGCCATGGCTCATACCAGGACAGGATACCCTCTCAAATTCGTTCCCCTGCTGATGTATTTGTCTCGAATGACCTCTAAGCTATGATTGAAGTTAAAAAAAAAACTATTTGTCACCGTTGTGTCTTCTGTTATGAAACCTGAGATGGAGGTCATCAGAAAATGGGCAACAAAATGCTCAAGATAGGACAAATGTGATTTAAAAAAACATATGACTTGATATCATATTCTGTTCAAACAAATCTGGAAATTTTGTATTTTTGGGTAATTTTTAGTAACTAATGACTTCGGCCTGTCTCGAGTCCATTAGCTGTTAAGTCTTTAAAATCCACAAATACCATGCCTCAGCCGGGATTCGAATCCGGGATTTTCGAGTCGCTGGCTTGACGTCCCAACATATTCTGTTCAAAATATGTCATAGGGCTAAAATATGCATTTAGATGACCAAAGAAACAGTGTCTTCGTGTTCGCAAAAGCTAGAAGCGTGTTCCAATTGGAAGGTGCGGTTGATAAGTAACGTCTGATTCGAAATAAAAAGCCAAACATTAGAAATAGACATGAAAGGTTTTGTATACATGTGACGACAGTGTTGTGTTTACGTCCCGATCATTCAATGTATCCAGCAACATTGTAAACGCTCTTTTCTCATCGTTCTTTCCAGGCCTTAAATCCACGCTGAAGAATAAGTGGTATCCTAGGCAAGTTTTCAATGCGGTTTTAAGTCCCAAGACGCCTAAACAGCATTAAAATTTGAAAAATCAGAAAGTCGAGAGATAGTGAGTAAAGTATGATTGTCAAATCATGTTCATGCCTTTATCGTGGTGCATTATGACTTGTGCAGTGTCGTATGCTTTTCAGTGCTTTTCGGTTTTTCTAATATCTTGCAATACATTCCGTTGGTTAGTGTCCACATTACTTCAAGAACTGGACAAAAACAACCTCATTTTGGTCCTAAACACAGTACCCCTGATTTTGGCAAGCGACCTTTTTTCCTCCATGGTGTCTACTAATTTTGTGACTTGAAATTCCCTGAATTTTCCAGGTTTTCCATGATAATTTCCCCAAATTCCCTGAGTTCTTCCGCCTTGCCGGGGCAGTGCTCTTACCAATTATGGACAGGTCCACCTCATAAATTCCCCCGAGTTTCCTTCAAATTATAATTTTCCTAAGTTTTCCAGATTTATAAAATTTCCTGAGTATTCAAGGTTTTCCAAGGTGGTAAACACCCTGTTTAAGACCTTTAGGAACTTTGGTTTACGCCATATGATTGATGACGGCAGAATTGGTGGAATTAATGAAGTGGGAGGATACAGGAGAAAACCGAGAAAACTCACGCACACGGTATTTGTCCCACACAAAGTCCACATGACTAATCTGGGATGGAACCGAAGACCCCAAGCACCAGAACTGAGTCCTCTACCACTGAGGCACCGCGGCCTTTGGTGATTGCGAATGACTTCTTGTACACAAAGTGTAGCAACGTACAGACATCTTTTTCTTGGTATTTATATCAGTGTTTGTTATTCCAAAGCTCAGTTTCGCAGTTGAATTGGATTTGAATTTATTTATTTATTCTAGGTATATGGATGCCTTAGACCGGAATAGAGTAGGCAAAGGATGAGAGAAGGACTCGGTCAGAAAAAACATATCAAGATGGTCGGCCGATGGTATCAAACCCAGGACATAACGAATGCGAAACAAACGAATGCTCTACCAACTGAGGTACGACTGCTCGATAAAGTTTTGCACTTCTTTAACTATTTTCATATGTGCATGGCTAGCTTCGTCGATCATAACTCCTCGACAAGCATCCATGAACATTGAATAAGAAGTGGCATTATGGATAAACCGGCCAGTCCTGGAAATCCAGATTGAGCATTGTGTGTACAAATGCACTTCACTTACTATTTACACCAGAAGGCGCCACTGGTACAATGCAGTGCAGGCTGTAACTATAATATATGACATATTGCCGTGAAATTTTACAGTAATGCAGCAAAACTCAACAAGTTGTTCTAGGACTTCTTGGACTACATTACAAGTGATCGATATGTCTCCCGTTGCTGATTCTGCATATATCGAGCCTATAATCAAGTTCGTTTCACACTCGACGTAACATGCTGCTATTAATCAATGCAAAAGCATTGGAGATGCGATCTTTCAGTTCCCTGAGGTCTGCTAATAAGGGAGGCATCAAAATAGAATCTTTCTCAAATCCGCACACAAAAAATATAGCACGGTGTTAAATCGGATTAGCGTGGAGGCCAGCACAGCATACGCTTTTTCAGCGCCTGTAGCCATCTTTACTCACAGCTCAGTGATGCGCTCTCCTGACAGAAATCCGAAACACGCCTGCCAAAGAAAACTTGAGTTTTTCTACATTACTGTAAAATTTCATAGCAGTATGTCAAATATTATAACTACAGTACACTCTTGAAACCGCTCCAATCATTTGTAATAATCTTGTATTTGTATTCAATGCGTCGTAAGATACCAGACCAATGGGCTTCACAAAACTGACCCCACGTGAGAACAAAATTGACCAAGAACCGCATTCCTGTCACTCGCCAAGCTCCTTACTCCCTTGTGACTTCTAGCTTTTTCCTAAAGACTAATCGGCACTCAAAGGTACTCGCTTTGACTTCCGAGAGAATATCGTGCACATGCGACGACGGCGTTGACAGCAGTTCCAAAAGAGGCGTTCCAGGCATGCTTCCAGTGTGTGGAAGCTGAAGGGTCCAATTTCGAAGGTGATTAGCAACTGAAACACACCAGGCATGTAATTTTATTTTCCTAGCCTATCTATAATCGGATACATTTTAGACAGCCCTTGTATGTAAAAATTTGAGCCCAGCTCATGACGTATTTCCTTTTATGTTAGTTGTAATCCGTGTTACAGTATATAAGTCGCAAAATGAAAAAACTCAAGGTCACAAATATAAATCAGAACGGTATGTACTTCCTTAAAAACTGTCAGCACGCAGTTAATAATTTATTTTATTTCAGTAATCTACATTACTACCAAACATGATTGTTATGTATATAATTCTTCCGAACATGGTCTACGTAACGATGAGCACTCTATTTCATAAATCAACTTGATTTTCTGCATTTAACATACTGACGAAAAAAAAAAAATCAGTTCATGGAAATTGCATTGTTTAATTTACAATTAAAAGAGCTAACAATTGTCAAGTGTCACTATGCTAACCATGTAAACGACGTACTACAATAGCTATATTTTATTAACAATATCCTACTACCATCATTGAATCTATGACTACGTTTTTTTTTTTTTTGTTTGTTTTTGTTTTTTTCTTCAATATTCTTAAAATACACTCACATACATGCTCGTGCGTCCGACACAAGTGAACAAATGGCTTGCTGAAGAGTACTCGGCAAAGATCTCACTATCATGGCTTCAGAAATAGTAAGGTATTTGCCAAGTCAGTTTTCGGAAAGCCACTTGTCGGTAATCGCGACGGAATACAACTAACGCGGTATCTCAGAAGTTAACAAATGATTTGCTAAAGAGTACCCGGCAAGCGTCTCGCTATAATGACTCCACAAATAGCAAGGGGTTTGCCAAGTCAGATTTAGTGAAGCATTTGTTAACTTCTACGCGAGAGAGATTGAGAGAAATGCACCCGTGAACACAAGCCGCGGACACACAGTCGACCAAATGCTGTGTGAGTTGGTTCTCCGGCGCAAGATTGTAAGGCACAAATAATCTTGCGTCCCTCTACCAACTTTAAAAACAACAGAGGCCCTCACAGAAGGCAAGACCTTGACGAGGTTGTGAGGCTTTCAACCAACATTTGCCTGTGCCACAAATACCAATTCACTTAAACTTCTTTAATGACAGTTCCAGATCTTCATATTGGATCGAGGAATAAGTGTGGGTAGCTTCATATTTCTCACTAGCCACCGATAATTTTTAAATGTATTCCGATAAAGAGAAGCTAATGGTCTCTCAGAATGGTACTGTTGATGGTTGAGTAATGTTCATTCTTTTCAATTTCAAGCAACCAAAAATCTGCCCCACAGGACAAAGAAATAACTAAAACTTGACCCTCCAATATTTCTGGCGAACAATCTCGGTCAACAATTCAAAACAAAAACTTTAACGGAACAGTAGGTTTGGACAAAACTCCATTGGGCACAGAATAGCTTGCAGGTTTACCATTTCAAGTCTTCTGTTAATTGCATGGTGTTTACTAATTTTGTATGCCGACCTGGTAGTAGTGTGGTTTAGGACGCTAAGCAGTGACTCGAAGGTCCCGGCGGGGGCATGGATGTTTGTGACTGTGGATTTTAACTAAAACGTGATGGGCCTAGGTCAGTTACTAGAATGGCCCATACAAAATAAAGTTTACCAACTTTTTTTTTTTTTCTAATTTTATGACTTGAAATTCCCTGCGTTTTCCATGATAATTTTTCCCAAATTACCTGAATGCTTAGTATACTGGAACATGTAAATAATACGAAATGACGTGTTTTTTTTTAAATCCCACCACCTCCCAGTCCAAGCATTGTGTACAATATTGGTCTTTCACAAATGAAAAAAAAAAGATAATTTCTTTAAAATAGAGGAATTAACACACTGAAAAAATCCGGTCAGCAGTGGGAATGGAACCCAAGACCTCCGCCCTGCCGGGGTAGCGCCCTTACTAACTGTGGACAGGTCCACCATATAAATTTCCCTGAGTTTCCTTCATAAATTATAAATTTCCTTGAGTTTATCAGATTTATAAAATCCCCCAGTTTTCCAGGGTGGTAGACACCCTGTCCTCACAATAGGACGATTGATGACACCATTCCATTGACTGTTTTTTACTATAGGGATCGTAGAAATATACCAAAGTCTCACCACTTGGAATCATTAGAGAAGTCCTGTGTGTAATTCACAAATGCCTCTATTCTGAGGAGAAACTTGAGAATGCTTCTTGAAAAGTAATATGGGTTATCTGGGGGTTACATGGATTATCTTATCAACTGGCCATTACTACCTAACTCCTACAAAGAAATCAAAATTGATATGAGTTCTTGTGGCGAAGGAACTATACTATAATAGTTGTTCTTTATATATTATCCGAGGGTTGTATGTTATATAAGTTTGAGTTTTAAAAGACGCGGGTAACACTTTAAATAATGTATAGTTGCGACGACAGTACTGCGCCAGTGAGGCTTGAATACTCTGTCGTTCAGTTGTCAGCTAGTGAACCTACCACACTGACAGTTTGTCAGTCATGAGGGAAGTTTTGAATGTGTCACTTCAGCATGTGCTATACCAGAGAGCATGGTGTTTTCCATGCATCCCACTCCACGCCGCATGCCTCAGATATACAGCTGAGCCGATAAGTAATGTAATATTTCTTTTCTTTGCAGCAGGTCGCCCAAGGTCATAGGCACAAAACTACCTTTGCTACTGTAAGTACCGTAACAGATTTCAACATTATGTTAAGTTTGTTCGTGTGAGTAGAATTAATTTACTATCACCAAGTTTACTCCAACAGTACAGTGAAGACACTATAAACTATTAGGCCTTTATATGCAAGCACACGTATAACAATAACTAACACAGAGGACATTTGTTGTAATATTAATGTTGATACACTTTGTCAGGTGCTAGAACCAGGCACTGGCGAAATCCTTAGTGACGCACATTTCCGTGTTATATAAGGTTCTTAATACCTTTGGTCTCTCAAGAGCATTACCTTAAGCAACTATACATTCGTAAAAAGCAAGCACATTAACTTCCAAACTGATTCCGATCATGTGGATAAATCGTAACCTCCCACAAAATATAATATCCTTCTAATGAATGTTTCTTGTGACCTAACTTCCATTGAACAACATGACAAAGGAAAGTTAACGATGTAGATCACCCCCGCCATCTTGGTATGACCTTTCCATTGATTTACATGGGAATACAAACAGAATATTCAAGTTCTGCTTTCACGAAATGTGTCTTGGGGGTTATTTTGACTCTTGTAGAGTTTTGGTTTGTGAAGTTTCTTCAATTTATGAGTGTAATTTATTATTAATAGTTTAACATATAAATCACAATATGTCAACAGAAAATTACACTGTTCGTGTGTAAAACATTGCATTTCTATAAAATAGCATGAGTCAAAGAAAACACGACGAAACACTAGGTGAACGCAGAAGTTAAAATTACGCTCCTGAGAGACACAAGACGAGTAAAATGATTCCCATGTAAATCAATGTAACACCATACCAAGATGGCGGGGGTGATCTACACCGTTAACTTCCAGCCTACCATAGACTAAAAAGACATAGAAATATATATTATTCTGTCTTGTATACAAGTTTAATTTCAAACTATTTTTTAAATATAAGGCGTTACTTACTAACCGACATTGTTTCAGCAAAATAAAAATATAACATGTCATAAAATTGCGAGTCCTAAAAGTTGAATTTCCTCCAACCAGCTATAGCATCACCTTACTGACATATTCGTAGGTTTAAAGCCTTCAAATTTACTTTTACACACAAATGTATGTCCAATTCACACAATACATAGCCACAACATACATTATTTTATTTGGTTTATTTAAAGCTGTACCTTACCTGTGCTGTTGCTGAAATTTCCATAATTTTGTGTAGATATCGAACGTACGGCCAAAGTACGCTTGCCACTGTTTGTGGCCATACTGAGGTAAATCTCTGAAATGAAAAGACCAAAGATTACACATGGGGAAAAATCAAAACATTAGCAATCATAACAGTAAGAGTTTGAGGCTATGGAATTCATGTTGTAGAGAAAACCGAACAACACATTGAGGAAAAAACAAAGCTCTGCTATTCTCGTTGACGATAAAAACAATCATTACATAGTTACACTGCTACTGAAAATAGAATTTTGAAGGTTGGAAAACGCACAGTAGGAGAGAAAAAAAATACATTACCATCCGAACTACAAGGTCTTAAAAAGAAACAAAGAAAGATAAAGATTAAAGAAACTTAAAACTGAAAAAGAATACCTCTGAATCATTCAATACATATATTAGTAGGGTCTTGCAAATCAATATTTAAAAAGAAAAAGGGGTTACCCAATTTAAATACACACATCCTATCCATACATAAAGTGCAATTTTTATAACAAAATGCAGATTAAGTACCGTACCAAAGTTATTTATGTTTAAAATATGTGAAAACAATTACGTAGCTAATCCACGATGTAATTTTGCAAACGCAAATTATGAATAACTGCATGAAGATAACAAGTAAGACACAATACTGACAATAAGCAGACTCGTAAGAAGAAAGAGCAAATATATATGTATAGTGCGTATTATTCAAAGCTAAAGAAATATTCCCAAAGAACCTTTTCCACGGTCCACTTTTTCTCCCCTAACACTGATCCCTTGAAAACCTATATATAGTGCTAAGATTTTCCAGCTGTCAGTTTTTTTTTGTTTGTTTGTTTGTTTTTTTTTTAAAAAAAAAACAGAAAAAGGTTAAGTGCCATGTAAAATAATGTAAAAATGTACATAATAATAATGTAAAAATGTACAATTTCACATTTGCTTCAAAAACGGAACACAGACATTTTGTGGTTTTTGGTCATCTTAAAGCAGGGTTTGCAAGATGGGCCGAGCCCAATAAAACCCAGTGGGGTTTTTCGGGTTGGGCCCACTTAAAAAAAAAAAAACTTTAAAACCCAGTCGTTTTTCTTTTTTCATTATTTTTTGTTTTTGAATAATTACTTAAATGGAACTTCACCGAAGTGCATAATAATCAAAACCATTGGACTTCGGTTTTTATTATTTAGAGCACTGTTAGAATGCAATCAGGACTGTCATTATAACTCTAGAATAGTATTGCTACCTAAAATCTACCCGCTTTCTTCATTCCAGCATTTACCTGGTGAAACTTGACGGGGTATCCCTGGAAAACCTCAGTAAGAATAGTTGGCCGTGGAGTTCGAACCCACGTGCCTACCCACTGCCGATCCGAAATCCGCGACTGTACCACCTGGGCCACAAGGACTGGGTATTCCGTCTGCTGTGCTCAAGTGATTGGTGTTCTGAACGGCCAAGTGGCACTGGGAAGGTTGAGCAGCAATTCACACCCTGCTCGAACCGCGGTGGTTCCGTGGTAGAGCGCTTACCTCTGGTGCGAGGGGTCCTTGGTTCGATCCAGGCTTGCGCCATGTGGGCTTTGTGGTGAACAAACACTGTGTGTATGGGTTCTCTCAAAGTTCTCCTGTCTCCTCCCACTTTCTTCATTCCACCAATTCTCTCATCATTATTATTCGGCCTGAGTCAAAGTTGCCTTAAAAGCAGGGTTTGAAAAAAAAAAACATCAAACCTGGGCCCAGGCGGTTTTTTTTTTCGGGTTTTAGAAATAAAATGTGAATGTATGTAGAGGTCTAGCTGTGTACAGACCTCAGACGGTAACGGTGTGTAGCTACTGTTAAAACAGGAGGTTTGGATTGGATTGGATCTGTTGTGTGTGTGGGGGGGGGGGGGTCACTTCATGGTATGTGCACTGGATCCATGCCGCAGCGTGGTCCGGAGCTCAAGGTAATTGTAGGTCCCGGCATTCCGCCATTCATAGAAGAGACTGAGAAAAATGAGGGAGAACCCCATTCGAGATGGTCTCACTGATACGCCTGAGCAGGGTCAGACTTAAAAGAAAAACAACCTTTAAAGCTCTATAGGCAATTTTGGCTCAGGTCGAATGAATGATGATGGGAGCATTGGTGGAATAAAGAAAGTGAAGAACCGGAAGAACCCCGAGAAAACCCACGCACAGTGTTGTCCACCACATGGGCCCCAAGCACCAGAGTTGAGCGCTCTACTACTGAGCCACCGCGACCCGAGCAAGATCTGAATTGTCGCTCAACCTTCCCAGTTTCACTTGATCGTCCAGCACACCAACCACCAGACCACAATAGACGGTGTAACCATAACGCTTGTTTTTTTCTTTATTCTCATATGATTTCCACATTAACTCTGTGTTCTGGATAATAAGTGCTCAGGGTAACCAAATGGTCTATCCATCCCGGAAACCAAGGAAAGGGCCTAGCCACTGGTAACCAAAGTTCCTTCGAGGTAGTGAGCGTAATGACACGTGGGGCCCGCCAAAACACTTGCAAGTGCCCTTAGAGTACTGATCCGGTCTTAAAATACAAAGTATTAAGTAAATATAGTGTTTTAAACGAATATGAATTATTAAAGCACTTACATGACACCTTCTTTGCTTTTTATGAGGGCCCTACTGTAGACCTGCTGAGATTATAGCTTCAGTCCTGTTTTTATGTTGGTCATAGTAAGTCTCAAAAATGCTAATTTTAAAAGACCGACAAGACTTCACGTTATCAGTAGAAGCAAAATTGGATTAAGTGTGGTCTTCTTTATTGGGAAACATTACGCTTCCAAGACAAAAGGGTCCGGGACCCACTCGGGAATTCCCGGGTTCCCGGCCGGGCCAGTCCGACCCTGCAAGTGTTGTATCAATATTGTATGTTTGAAAATTTATTAATCCTGCACGTGTTGTATCAATATTGTATCTGTTTGAAAATTTATATTATTAATAAATTTTGTAGACTGTAGTAACTTTTCACTGAATTTGATACGACAAAAGCATAGTTTACAATTTTATGATAACTTTAATAATGATGTCATTTGTAAGTAATTGCAAAAATTGTACAGTACAGAGCGTCAAAATCTATCATCTTTTTAGTTGGACGAGTTATCAGTTACCAAATCAACAAATGGAAAGTAGTTTTAGTTTGGACTACTGATTGAGCTAAAATACTTTCTTATATTTCAATATCACAAAGGTAAAGTGCTGTTGATTTTAGACGGCAGTATTATTCTACAGTAAGAATGACAGTCGTAATTGTATTCTAACAATCTAAAATGCAATGGTTTTCTTTATTATGCACTTCTTTAAAGTGCCCTCATTTCAGGAATTATTTCAGGAAAGACAAAATTAATGAAAAAAAAAAAACACACTGGATTTTCAAGTGGGCTTGGCTGGGCCCACCTTGGCAAACCCTGCTTAAAACATATTTTTGAAATCACACAATGCTCAGGCGGACCAGTGGCACCATCCCAAATGGAGTTCTCTCTCATTTTTCTCAGTCTCACTTATGAATGCCGGGACCTACAATTAGCTTGGGCTCCGAACCACGCCGCGGCTTGAATCCAGTGCACATACCTTGAAGTGATGTAACCCCATACACAACAAGCCCCTCCCAATTCTACAGTAGTGACACACCATTACCGACTGAGCTACTGATGTCTGTACACAGCTTTACATTTACATACATTCAGATTTTATTTCTAAAACCCGAAAACACCCGCCTGGGCCTTCTGAGACGGGCAAAATCCAACACACACAAATCGATTTTGTCTTTCACGAGATTAACGCTCTGTTTTGAGTTTTATTCTTTTCGATGTTCCAAAATCTTTTCCTAGATTGTAATACAGACTCCATTTTTGTTTTAGCATATTACATGGAGACGCACCACCATGTATAAATGTCTGAGGTCGCCCGAATAATCTAGGCTGGCTAATGGGAAATGGAAGAAGTTCTTTATACGAAAATTTCCTCTGTACCCCACTAACGAATTCTCATACCATCATATCTAAACAGTTTTCTCGATAATGAAAAGATTAGGATATATTAACTGCAGCCATGTGCCTAGTGCTTGCCTGTGCGCGTGGAACTTTCTCGTTCAGTCAGAATACGAAATTAAGCAAGTATGTTGTCGGATTCATTTTAACATCCTGTACATTCCACTGAATAAAGCTAATACAGGGTGTTGTAAAATAAAACCGACAAGATTTAAACTACATAGCAGTGACTACGTTTATCATCTGTACTCATCCAGGTAAACATCTTATTAGTGCCTATTTCTATGCATATTTACTCCAGACAATATCTGGAAATCCCTATTTTGGGGGAAATACCTTGCGCACAATGTTGGAATATGCATTTGGATAGAACGAGTTTGACATTTCTGAGGGTACCTTGCAGCCTGTTCTACTGTTAAGGTTATTGAAAATATCAAGCTCTAAAGTTTATTTTCCCACACTTTTGGCAACCTATAGCATTTGCGCATCCTCGATGGTCTATGCTTTTCTTCTTATCTTCATGTCAGGTGGAATAGGCGGTTTTGTTAATGTTATTTTTCAATATCATGTATATGCACTACATAAGTGATTATCAACTGGTGTACCGTGAATCAAATTAGTTAAATCGATAGCCTACTGATTTCACATCAATACACGGCTGAGAATTCTGGCGTGGAGGCGTTCCTGGTGACTAGTGAAAAGAAAGTTGTGTTGTAAAAAAAGTGAAAAAATGGCGATGCGAGGGAATCGAACTCGGGTCCACTGGATAGCAGTCTGACACGCAGTCGCAAGACCAATCGGCCACCGACTTCCCAGCACTTCGGAACTCGTAATATTCATACATGGGCTTGCAGAGAACGCGGAAAGGCGATGAATGATATTTCTCCGAGTACTTCCACTTCTAATAGATGTGCCGCGAAACCACAAAAAGTCAAGAACCAATGCAATACAAAGTTATTGCTTAAGCTCTTCCTCTGTGCATATAGCCGTTGTAATGATACTCATACGATATGTCTCTGACTTCCTCGTTTTGTCGGTTTTGCATAATGCAAAGGCGATTAAAAATTTCAAAGTGTTCTTGTTCGTAACGGTGAAGATAATACCCAAGAAAACAATGATAGTCAGGTGACACTCTGATTCTGGGTCTCTGGTTAGCCAAATGATTAGAATGCTCGCTCTAGAGGTCTGCACGGGCTCGAGCCGAGCCCAAAGCATAGGTCACTTCGGGCCGTAAATTTTTAAATATACTACGATATTTTTCGGGCCTAACTTTGTAAATATACTGTACAAAGATATTTATCGGACCGTTCTTTCGGGAGGACTTGTAAAGCATATCTAAATTTGTTGTAACTTCGGTAAAACGGGAGACGCCCACACTAAAAATCTGATTATCACTGTGCAATGGAGGGAAAAACTAACTGTACAGTGGAGAGAGAAACTAAAAGTAACAGAAATAAACATGTTTGTCTTGTCTGTGAAAGTACGGTTTCTTACACTGAATTAAAAGAACAAAAGCATTCGGAACAAGAATTTGCACAAATGAACATTTTGTTTTAAATATTTAGAGTATTCATATCGTTTATTAATGTACTACTAAACAAAGATCGAGCTCCAGGGCTGAGTGAATACACTTGAGTATTTCCATTCATTCCATAAGAATTTATATAAATAAACATTGCTTTTTAAAGCATTCATATAGAAGTGTAAACACTAGCCTTTATTTCGTTGTTCTCTCTGAATCATGTAAGCTTTTAAACAGCAATATTAAACCTCTAATTGTTGTAAATATAAATACAATTTTGCATTTATTATTACATTGCTGTAATTTGCGTTTATTTCGGGCTCATTTGATCATAACACGGGCTCGGGTCTAAAGGCTATTTCAGGTTGGGCCTCACATCATAACGGCTCGCGCTAAAATATCTCGCCCGTGCAGACCTCTAGCTCGCTCCCTGTGGGCGTGGTCCCAGGTTCAAATTCAGTACGGAACCAATCAACAGGGTGATTCGCAGTCTATTTTAACACAAACTGCTCGGTCGTTCTTAGTAAACAAGGAGCGTAAAGACGGGTTGTATCCGCAAATGGCATATTGACATGGACTTCAGAAGTAAAAAATGAGAAAAATAATGAAAATCTGGAAGCAAAATCTCATACGTTGTATTTGTATGCACATAAAAGCTATTTGCATACATTATTTTCTTTGTCTTTAATTTCTACAAGTTCGTCGGTCAAATTCTATTACATGCTGTGCAATAGCTCTCCCACAAATTTTGAATTTGTATTTGCTGAAGGCCTTTTCGCATCTTTGCCTCATGCCGGGATGAGAAAAGTATCGGCCGGGGCCTTACTTTATGTACTCTTCTGGCATTTGCTGGTGAAACTGAGGGAAAAGCCTGTAAAACCTCAGGATGGTCGGCCGCGGGGTTCGAACTTGCGTGCTTACACATAGTCAATCCTAAGTCTGCGATGTTAACGAGTGAATCATGAGAACTGGGTCTCTCGCACCATGTTTTTTTCAAGTATATTCAAATTTGCCGAAAGTATATACGATCTTTGAAAGAACTCCTGGGATGAAATTCCGCAGAGCCGATCCAGCCACTGTAGCTTAATAGTGAAAAAAAAAAGTTGTTTCAACTGTGTAAGATTTCATAATGCGTACCGGTATATATATATATATATAATAAATAATATAAATCACAGCCATATTCAATCCACTAGTGGATGAGGCCTCTCCCCGAAGGGAGGAGTTGGTCTACTGCTCCCACGCTGACCGGACGGGTTGGGAGAGGAGAGCCGAAGCTCTCACTGTGATCGCCACTGTCTTTTATTCACAGCAGCTCCCCAATTGTCCTCACGATGCTGGGTCAACACCGAAATTTTTGAGCCCCCACCGGGAATCGAACCCGGGACCGCTCGCACTGAAGTCGAGCGCGCTACCGACTAGGCTACGCAGGAGCTCATATATATATATATATAAAGAAATAACCTAACCCACTGTATCTTTGTAAACAGAAAAAAAATGGAAAAAAGGTAAATGGATCGGCTCCGCAGAATAAGAGCCCTTATCTGAGATAACAAACTACTTAAAATGTCCACACACCAGGATAATTTGGTAAACAAAAACAAAAAAATGCAGGAGAAATTTGTTTACAAGGTGATTGAAAGTACTGAAATGGTAAATAAAACAAAGTTTTCAGTTATTGAAGTGTTAAGAATAGTGAAAGAACGAAAATTGGGACCGTTTCGCTCCTTCGGCTTGTAGCGGTGGCACATGAAGCATTAAACTCGATGTGCAACGCGTATAATTAAAAAAATATATATACTCTAACCTGACTTTACCTAATCCGCCTTCTCTCTCTCGACATTACTTCCTCGATTTTTGTATCCAAAGTCGTCATTCATAAAGTGACGCAGTATCATTGAGCTGATAACTGGACTACGTATTTACGAAAATCATAAAATATGGGTCAAGGGAGTGGATAACTGGTCCATCCTACATTATAGCACTAAGAAAGTTTTGTTACCCTCAAAAACAAGAGAGTCGATGAGAATTTATCGCATTCCTCATGTAATCCGTAACGTTGTTTTACTATTTCTCATGGAAACTAACCTAACCTACCCTAATGCATTGGGTGGACCAGTTTCTTACACCCTTCTTAAGATGGTTAAACGTATCAGATTCATACAATGAAGGATTTAGACGACTAGTCCATCCCAGATAGAGTAATGTTTCTTAAGGGAACAGTTAACCACACACTTAACGTAACAGGCATAGCTTATACAACTTTCGGATCTTATAATCACCTTGTATGAAATATACAATGTATGTTGGCATGCAAACAATTGTAATGTGTATTATATCATCTGCATATATACACACTCAAATCAACTGAAAGCTACCTGAGGCCGTTGAATAGTTGTTTTGATTTCTCTAACAAATGACAGAATTCGTTCACTATCTTCCTCTCATGTTCATCCATGTCTGCCATGATGACCATCGTCTCATGCAAAGTCAACAGCAAATACTCTTGTTATTGGCACGTATACTAATTTCTTAAACAAATAAGTAATACTATTAAACAGAACTAGTAGTCGTTCACGCGATATTATCCGTAATATCCGACAATTTCAAAACCACGTGCCCATATCAAGTTCTTGTTCAGTTCGTCTGCTACAGATCACAAACAGAATGCTCTAGTGTTTTATCTGCTTCCTGCTAAAAACAAGAGGCGTCATGTTTTTTTAGGTAACTTTCGTTACACATAAACACAGGTTTAACACGTAACTAATTCTTATGGATCACCTACACTACATTTATTCAACATTTCTGCTGGTAACGACAAGTATCGATCACCATTGAATACACTACTTAGACATTACAAACTTGTTAGAAATACAGTGTCATTAGTAGTAACATGGAACACATCTCAAGAAACAGCTGCCATTTGAAGGATTAACATTTTCAATGATTGATTTTAAAAAAGGAATAATAATTATAATTCATAATTTTTGTCTTCTGCATAGACTTACAATGCTGAGGGTGTGACTCGAGTAAGTATAGCGTGCGTAATTACAGAGTAAATACAATTTCTACATATCATTTAAGAAATCCTCTACACAATAGTAACATTTGCTCTTAAGGAATGTACAAAGTTCAGATTTAAATCTATTAAGGTTTGGTATACATTTAATATTTATAGGTAGCTTATTATAGAGTTTAATACAATTTACATATGTAGATTTGTGAAAGCCAGCATAATTTTGAGAGACAGCAAACAGGTTACTGGTTTGACGAGTGTAATGTTTGTGAACATCCTTGGTTTGAATAAATAATTATTTATTCTGTGCAACGAACAATACTACCCTATACATGTGTATGCTTGTTAATGCCAGGATGTTTTGAGTTTTGAAGATTTGTTTACATTTTGAATTTCTTTTTAATCCTTAAATAATTCTTAGAGCTCTCTTCTGTAGCCGAAATGTATTTAAGCACTTACTAGAGTGTATTTAAGCTCTTACTAGAGTATCCCCACATTATGATTCCAAAATTAACCAAGGAATAGAATTTTGAATAATATATTGTTAGTAATGTTTGGGTTGTTACAGTACTTTTTAACCTATAAAGGGCATAACAAAGAGAAGACAATTTACTGTTCAGACTTGTTATATGATCACCCCAGGTTAGAGTATCATTTATTGTCACACCTAATAATTTAGTGGTTTGTGAGCAGTTCAGTGAAGTTGAATCAATAGTGACCTGGGTAAACAATTTAGGCTGGCCTGGAAAATGGAAGTTTACAATCGACGTCTTGTCCGTGTTCAGAGTCAGTTTGTTTGATGTTAAACACTTTTTCATTTCATCTGCTGCAGTTATAAGTTTTATTTGCGCCTCTTCTGTTGACTGTCCTGTTATGATTACATTTATATCGTCTGCATACAAGACACTGTTGATAAGGAGAATGTAATTAGGCAGATCGCTAATATAAATAGTAAACACAAGAGGTCCGAGAATTGACCCTTGAGGAACGCCTTTTGTTACTAATATATTTGTTGATGAGTATATGTGTAGTTCGTTATCTACAGTTTTCTTCACTTGAACACTTT
>JAGDQP010033288.1:0-20763 GCA_022664845.1 Lepisma saccharinum
TAATCCGGCCCTGATCGAGGGTAGCAGAAATTTATGTCAATATCATCATCAGCAGCAGCCATTTTCTATTCACTGCTGGATGAAGTCTTCCCCCGTTTTTTTCACAGATCTGGAAAAACTCTTCATTTGGTCACCTATCTTGCATTTGGGCGTCATCTATGTTGTTTCTTTTCTCTGGGAACCCAATGAAGAACACTGATCGTACATGTTTCATCTGTTCGCCTAGCTGTGTGACTGGCATCTTGACTTCATTTTCTTCGCAGTCTTGATAACATCTCCTACCTTCCTTTGAGAGCAAATCCGTTCATTTGTCTTCCTCTCCCTCCTACTTATTCATAGCAGGCATGTTTCCATTGCTCTTTGTGTAGTTATTAATCTATGAGTCGTTTCTCATTCAATGTCCACATTTCACAGCCATACATCATCACATATAAGACATACTGATTATAGACTTTACGCTTGAGAGACATCGGTAGCTCGCTTTTGAAAATAAAGTTTAGTCTTCCAAAGAAGTTCCACGCCAGTTTACATTTTCTATTTATCTCATCAGCCATGTTTTCAGCTGCTCTAGGTAAACACACTCGTCAACTATGCCAATTATCTCTCCGTCAATCATTCTTTCTCTCTTTTCTTATGTTTGTTGTACATTAGTTTCGTTTTACTTCAATTGATTTCAAGTCCTATTTTTCAAGCTCTCATGACTTAATTCTTCCATTTTGGTTGAATTGAGTTTATTTATGGCTTATAGGTATCTATTGTTCATGCAAATTAATAATTAGCTAGTGTAACATTTAGCAGACAATAGCCAGACATTCCCAAGGTCTTGTAAATGTCTTAATTATATTTTTTATAGGAAGCTACGTCATTTGTCTTAAGGTACTTTCCTACAACTCTAACAGGCATAACTTAATGTTCAAAATAATACTCTTCCATTCGAGCGCGTCACGTAAACTAGTTCATATCTCGGGACGGTGTCGTGCCAAAACGCCCTGCTTGGGGAATTCACTGTTTTTAGTGCCAAAACGCCCTTCGCGGAAGAGCAGATCTTATCAGTTCAGAAATACCCTGTAGATGCGTGCCAAAACGCCCTTTCACCTTTCCAGGCGGCCAGGTGTTCGTGATTGCTAAGCAACAACGCAAACATGATTGGGGTATACCAGGGCAGTAAAATTGTGTTGAGGCTTTATATTATTCGCATCGGCAAAGTGTGTGCGAGGTCTCATAATTCACGTTGGTAAGTACAGTAATAAGTGTTTCTTTATACCACAACAGTGAATAAGTTCGTGGGCTGGATGCAGTGTGGCGCTAGTGGTGTACTACAGCTGAGGCGTGACGTCCTGGAGGAATCAGTAGAAGTTCGTCTCTCGACCAAGCAAGAGCCAGGTGTATGCATAGAGTGTAAACAGACGTACTGTCTCGTAGTGAAAGGAGTTGAATGCGCCGCGGTGGACCTGGAGAATGTCGCAGTTTGAGCAACGGGCAAATATCAAGTTCGGCCAAAAACTAGGCAAATCCACAACACAAACGTTGCAGATGATCAGACAGTACGGTGACAACGCCCTGGGCCGCAGTGTTGTGTTTAAGTGGCACCAACGTTTTGCGGAGGGGAGAAACAGTTTAGAGGATGATGAACGTACTGGTCGGCCAACAACAGTCCGAACTGAACGCAAGATCGAAGAGGTTGCAATGGTGGTGCACGCTAACCGTTCCCAGTCGGTAGACGACATCGCAGCAGCAGTACGGATCTGTCATGGTACGTGTCACAAAATTCTGACGGATGACTTGAACATGTCGTGTGTCACCCAGCACTGTGTGCCACGCATTCTGACACAAGGCCAACGTGAAGAACGGATGACCATTTGCGATGACCTGATCAGTAGTGCTGACGCTGATGGAACGTTCCTGAATCGGATGAAACTTGGTGTTTCCTGTACGGTCTACAACTAACGAGACGAGCAGCCGTCTGGAAATGACCATCATCTCCAAAACGTAAAAACCCGAGACAAGACAGGGCACAAGGGAAAGTGATGCTTGAACTGTTTTTCGACTCGCAGGCAATTGTCCACATGGAATTCATCCCACAAGGAACAACTGTTAAAAAGACTCGCTACAAGGAGATCCTTCGCTGCCCACGCGAGTCAATACGTCGTAAGCGTCCCGGACTTTGGCGCAGGAAGAACGAAATGTTGCTGCACGACAACGCTCCTACACATCGCTCTGTCCTTGCCCAGGAGGAGCTGGCAAGGCAGGATATCACCGTTTGCCATATCCTCCATACTCCCCTGATCTCGCACCATGCGATTTCGATCTCTTTTCCCGCTTGAAATCTAAGTTACGTGGACGACCCTTTCATCCTCCCGAAAATATCACCAATGCCACAAAGGGTGCCCTACGAGAGAGGTCTGCTAACGCCAACATTTTTCAAACATGTTTTCAACGGCTCTACGAACATTGGCAGACGTGCATCGCTGCCAACGGTGACTATATTGAAGGTCAGTGTGGATCTGTGTTAGTGTTTGTGTGTGTGTGGAAGTTTACGCCGAGCACAGCAATCATGAAGACAACTGGGTTCTACTGGTTGCCTATATTCTAGGTGCCAACCCACAAATTCATTTACTGTACTGGTATATATAGATCTATTAACTTTGTAAGTCGCAGTACATTTTAAATGCCCTGTCTCGAAAAGCCTAAGGAATAAAGTTGCCTAAGGAAGGCTGTTGAGGTGTCTAATTTACGTGGCAAGGATGGAGTAGTGCATCCTGCAAATATGACAGTAGGGTACACATCATAGTAGAACTTCCGGGACGAGTTGCTCTCCGTAACAATGAAATCCATAACAGGGCTCCTTTAGGAACTGCCTAGGAATATGCTTGGGGTGGGATATGAAGTAAAGTCCATATCCCTGGGTGTTCCTGTGAGGTTGGAAAAGTGAAAGGGCGTTTTGGCACGCATGTGCAGGGTATTTGTGAACTGTTAAGATCTGCTCTTCCATGAAGGGCATTTTGGCCCTAAAAGCAGTGAATTTCCCAGGCACTAACTCCTCGGAACGCCTTATTAATTTATATTTTGCAATTCACATATGCAAGCAATGCTCATGAGCTTCTTTACTGGTCGTTATTCTTAAAACAAAAGCCTTCTACATTTTCAAGATGAATATCTGTTCTAAAATATCACCGATCAGCCGTTGCTCAGTTCGTAGAACATTTGCTTCGTATTCAGGAGGTCCTAGGTTCAACGACAGTGATATACCATCCTAATTGGGGTTTATCCAGGGATTTTACTCAGCCGCAGCAGCAAAATACCGGAATGGTACCTTAAACTTAACGCCCAGCCGTCTCTTTCTCTCACCCTTTTTCGTACCCTATCCCACCCTAAGCCATAGATGTCCAAAGACCATAAATAAAGTTATTTTCTCAAATATCCACAGAACCACAATCAGCCATTTCATCTTTATATTTTTGTAACTATTTACACCGATCAAAATTAACAACAAAAGATGTCTGTCAAGTACATTTATTGAAGACTGTCCACTTTACGGTTCATTACGGTCCACGGTACTGCAATTAAATCAAATCTAAGGACTATGTCATCAGTAAATCTAATATAACTAAGGTATTTGCCAATAATTTTGATTCCAACTTCATTGTAGTTAAAAGTTTTGAACACCTCACCCAGAACAGCGAAGATCGTTTTGGAGAGATTCAATCCCTCTACCTTAGAAATTTTCTAACCTTGGATTTTTTGTTCTCTTGATGAAGTCTATAGATGGGTATTGATTTTGGCCTTTAGTTATTCTGTTATTTTAAGCCTATTTAGAAAGATCGGTGAATAATAATTATTATTAATAATTGTAAACGCAACTTGAAATGCTACGTTTTTCAAGTATCCTTGTAAAATAGTAAAAAAAAAAACAACATTATAACAGCTTTTTTATTTCAAGGTAACTTCACAAATGTATGAAACACAATAAATGTAATTTTGTAATCTGAATATTGTGCTTTTGGTTTTATCAGATAACTTTTACAAAAGTGAGGAAAAAGTGGATAAATAATACATTAATACATACATTTTCACACAAGTTCTCATATTTCATACGAAAAATTCTCAGAACGGAAATGACCTGTCATAAAAACAAGTTCAGAGGGAACATAGTTTTCTAAACGAAATAGGCAGATTTTTCCATAATATAAGCCCTATGATTCACAAGTAACATTACACTAAGCAAACTGAAAAATGTTATATAAATAATGGCTATGAATTACCGAAGAATTACCCAACACCCGTGGTTCCGGTTGTATGTTAGGGTGACAAAGAAGTTCGAGTCTTTCTGCCTACCAATTTGACCGTTTTTCAGGATTTTCATTAGATTTTCCAGGCGACTGGCTACGTGGAACCGAAACAATGGCCACTACCTTCCCACAATATCTCCAAATGAGTGCTTACTGAGGGACATCGTCCCACAACCGTCTAGCCCATTAAAATTAAATTAATTTTAAAATTTTGAAAAAAAAAAGTGTAATAAAACTTTACAACATAGGTTTTTATTGCTTCAGCAGGAAACGCTGTGAAGCCTTATACAACCGCTTTGTTCGTCTGTCCGACTGTCGACAACTTTCAACTCAGGAGGCGTCGTTGGAATGGTCTCACTGAGACGATTTTAAATACATAGAACATACACGTTGTAGTGATGGTTCTGGAGATAGGGGGACAATTTATAATTCAGGAACTACTAGTGCTCTGAAGCTGGTGCAGTCGTTGGAAACGTCTACTAACCGCAACTTTTGCAATGAAACATTGATCATTCAAATAGGATACTCGCTGCTGAAGCCTAGCCGTTGCATATATGTACCCCCTACTGGGTTCCTCCTAATTTGTTTAATTAACAAATCTAAGGAAAGAAAATACGAAAACCTCACGGTTTTTAGAGATGAACTTAATTCCTAGCCTAATTATCCCTAATATCAAATTGTAAGTAAAAATTAATTTAATCATGTTAAAATCGAAGTCTTTTCTTATCGACATGTTGTTGAAGTTACGGTGAACCTGAAGATAGTCCACCGCCAATTCTTAACCGTAATGTGGGTTGTATACCAAGCGCGAGTACCCATCACAATCCTCGAGAGCGTAAGTACACCAAATATGTGTATATAAAAAAAAACATAAAATTAACTTTTGTAAGATATTACAGTGTAGAGAATGTCTCTATTGGATGAGTAGTTTCATTCGTTAGTTTGTAATCAAGGCTTTGATTCCCGGCAGGGACAGAAATGTTTCGGAATCAAATTGCAGATCCAAATCTTTAGAAGGTCATCTCTATTCTGTAAGAGTCACTGAGCCACCGTAGTTCAGTGAATGAATTTATTTTAAGGCCTTTATTTAGGCCGTAGTTCAATGATAGAGCGTTCGCGTAGCATTCGGGAGGTCGTGGGTTCGATCCCAGCGGACGACCATCCTGACTGAGGCGGTTCCAGGGTTTTTCCTGTCACACCAGGCTAATGCCGGGATGGCACCTTCACCATAGGGCCTGGTCGACACCTTTCTGAATCCTATCCCGGTCTGAGAAAAAGGCCATAAATAAAATGTAACTCAATTCTATAAGAGTCAATGGTAAACCACTATCGTTCACCTTCTCTATCTTTAGTTTTTAATTAATTGTTTATTAAGGATTACATTAAATCATGTTATTTCATTAATTAACTTTTTTGCGCCACTAAAAGAAATTCTTAGGTCCTTTAATACTTGCCCGCAAAACTTAGAGTTAGAAAACTATTTCCGGGAAGAATACCAATTACCATCACTATGTTAAGATGACGAAAATAGTGCGAAGAGAACGATATAAGAAAACTGTGCGAAATACAGTTGTCCAAAATGAATCCAGAACATGATCTTGGAAACGTCTTGGGAGTTGCTAAAGAATCTATACATTTCCTGTCTGTACAACATCAGTGATCTGTTGGTATTAAAAATACGTGGAATGATTCTTTATAATTATTATAATTTTCGAATGGTGGTGCCAGTAGTGCGTACGTATGGGTGGTGCCAGTAGTGCCGTGGCACCAGCAATTAATGTGCATTGTGCAGTAATTTTACTTTTTGAAGAAAAAATTCTCTTCTGACACAGCAAAAATTCAGTAGTCCTCCATATTGGAACATCTGGGAACTGCTTTCAAGAGCGCATGGTCTTCCAGAGAACCATGATGTTAAATATGGTTCAGGAATGAAATTTTGAAGATCTGGTTCAAAAAATTAATGAGTATTAGGTCGGATGTTCAACTAGAAGCAAGGAGGTTATAATTTCATTCATAGAATTGAATGAACCTTGGATATCGATATTGTATTTACAGCTGATATAATTTGAATTTGAATTGTATTTAAGGCCTTTATATAGCTGATATAACTGCCATAAAATCCCTAAGGGATATTCTTACTTCTATAAACTCTTTAAATGTTCTTGTTGTTTCTAAAGCCAAGTTCAGCGTTCGATTCGGGCAATTTTCACAGAGGAAGACGAATTACTGAGACACGTGAATTTTCTTTTAGGCCCGTCCATATCCCAGGTAAAAGGTATGTATCGGTAAACAGAGCCACAGAAGAATTTGCAGAGAGGGGGATATACAAAACATCCCCAAACAAATCGAACACTGGTTAAGTTAAAAGGTTCCTGTACTGCGTCCCTGTGGAAACCGGCTCAATTAATCCCTCCTCTCCTGGTTAGAGATTAAAATATAACGTTCTTCCTTATTCTCATGTTGATGGACGAGAACATCTTTTTTTTTAGAATGTTTTACAAGGTTGGAGGAGATAAGTTTCTGGGTGTGAAATAATATGTTAAGGTGGGACGTCTGTAGCATTCCACATAGAGAATGAAAACACCTTATCTCTATATGGGTCATTCTCCAGAAATGGGTAATTTTGTGAAACTACAGTTTTTGTCACAAAAGATAACCCCCAAATTATTTCCTTTGCTTCTATTTGTTTCCTAAAACACTTCTTATAACTGGACCAGTTTATATCCACTTTCATATTTTAATAATATTTGTATTATTTAGTCTCAAATATGCTTAATATCGACTCCATGGAATGAAACTTACCTTCAACTGAATGTTTGAGACATGTTTTCAGTATCTGTTTTTAGTTTTTCAGTTAATTTTCAACAATTATTCTTCAAAATAATTTAGTTCGAAACACGAATCGTAATTAAATCGAAAATAAACCCATTACTATGAGAATTACATTTACTGAAACACATGACACCAGTTTTTTCATCACCTTCATGGACTGACAAAAAAGTTGTAATAAAAGTGTGAAGCTGGCAACACTGCACTTTTTTTTTTTGCATGCGTTAGACAGGATGCATCCAGCTTAGTCTCGTTTCAGTGGAACTAGAAGGAAGATGCTTCTACAGTCGACTTATTATGGAATAGAAAGTTAAAAATTAAGGGTGTCTTACTTATTCATCATCAACTCCATGGAACTCATAATCAAAGAATTTTACTTTAATTTCGGTTTCCTATAATCATGAGGAGAAGCCAAACACTGAACACTTCATTTGTACTTCATTGTAGAATTCCATTTTCATTGTAAGGAACATAGTAACGAGAAAGCTAAAAAAAAGTCAACTCCATGGATATCAACTCCATGGATATCAACTCCATGGGGATTACTCTATACTTTGTAAATGGAATAAATAAACCATACAGTATTGATCTCTGACTACCTTCAAAATTTACCCAAAATGCCTCCAATATTCCTACAAACTAGCATCTTTACAATTTAAAATAGTTATTTTCCTTTTTTCTATTCAAAAAGCCCTATTTCTGGAGAATGATCTATATATAAAAATGAAAGTAACTGTGTTTGCGTGATCATTACGCTAAAAGTGCTTGAATGATTGGAATGATTTTCTCGCACATGATCAGACATTGGACCCGTCTGGGGTGTTATCATATCAGTCGCCATTTGGATTCAAAATGGCCACCCTAAAACCATTCTCCACACCGTATGAGTTAGAGATACGAAAATTTGGCATAAAGGTGCATTATGAAGAGTGGTCTAAGAAAATATTACAACCTTTTTGAGAAAGTCGCCATCTTGAATTGAAAATGGCCGCCCAAAAACTATTTTCCACACCGATCGAGCTAGAGGAATGAAATTTGATACGAAGGTGTAACATCACGAGTAGGCCACAATGATACAAGAAAATGTTAAAAAGAAAGTCGTCATCTTAATCCAAAATGGTCGCCCAAGAACGCACTTTCCAAACCACTAAAACTAGAGAGACGGATTTGGTATAAAGTTGTGCCATCACGAATGGGGGAAATCTCCCCTATTAGGACGCAACCCCTCCGGGGTTGTGGGGACGCAGCGCCCCGTGGGGGTATGGGGGCAGATCTGCACCATGTGGGCGCAAAATCCCCGGATACGATAAAGGAGGCGCAGCCCCACAAAACTCACAAAGTTGGGGACTTAACCCGTCATGGGGAAGAGAGTATTTGTGACAGACTTGATGACTATTGCCAACATATTTAATTCACCCCGCACTAACTGGCGGGCAAATCAGCAGGTATAATATAAAAAGCTTTCATAATTGTTCTATTTCATTTTTACTGTAAACATAATTTTTAGATGGCACCGTAAATATTTAAAGCTCTCCAAGGATTGATGTAATCGTAGAATTGAGAATGTACCAGTGTAATCTAAATGTTTCCAAGATCTACTTGAAGGGAGAAATCGTTATTGAATACAAAATTTTGTTGGTTTCTTAGCTCTAAACGGGAAGTTACTGACAAACTAAAACTTTCTAATATCTAGTTAATATTTTGGTTATATAATTTACGTTTCCTAGAAAACTTAAAAAATATTTGCTGTTGGTTTTTTAAATTCTCTTTGGCCATCTGTTGGATTATCGGTAACGCAAGATATCACTGTAATCAAACATGTAGTGAAAAAATAGACTTGAGAGCTTACATTCAGAAAACTTTGATTTATCTAACATTTAAAAAAACAAATGACAAGGCTAATTTTTGTGGGCAACTTTGTTTTGTATCCACACAGCACAGCAACATTACCACTACATTTCACAACATTCTTGCGCCTCGGAACAGGGACCAGTTCGGGCGCCATCTATATTTTGTTACCTTACAAAAGCCAAATGCTACAAGACATAATTTTTTGAATTACTTATTTGTAAGAAATGTATTTGTGAACGGTTAAGAATATTATTAAAGGCGTAAAAAAATTGTTTTGATATTGAGGTACTCCGAGATGAGTGAAATAGTAATTTTAATATCTATTTATTGTACTCTAAGAGTAGTTTTCTGTAGTATAAATAGTAAGAATTTGCAACCCGAAGTAACTTTTCATGTGGAGCGGACGAAACAACGTATTCGTAATTAAAATAGTTTCTCATCGTTTGCATTTCTAGTTCTATATGAAGAAACAATACACACAATTACAACATTTGGTGCAAAAGTATCGGTCTTCGATTTCTGCTTTCCATATTAGCTAATTGTCTCAATTCTGAAATTGAAGTTCATCTTTCTGATTCGACAGTCGCATTCAGAACTTTGTAAAGAGCTTTCATCAGAACTTGTAAGCGTTCGTAGTTTCCAACTTCTGATACACCAACCTTATATGAATATCTAAAAAAAAAAAAAAAAAGTGTACGCTTAAGTTATCCAAGGACACTTACAGTTAAATAACTATTGTTTTTAAGATGAAACGCAAAGTTCCAAAAACTCAGTTCTGATTGGATTTTAATGAGTTTGAATCCATTGTACCATAAAATACGCTTAATTAATCTCTTTCCCAAATGATGGCTCATCGACACACAACAATTTTTTTTAAAGAATTACACGTTCCAGAATATGCTTTCAATGAATTTTAATTTAAAACAATAACAATAAGATAAAATTTATCCTCTATGTTTATTCTTTCACTCCCTTAAAAGAAACTAGAATTAATACGCCCGTAAACTCACTAGTACCTACAATGATACTTTTGTTTCGTAAAATTATTTAAATACAATGAATCAACCTTAGTTTGTAGTTGCTAATAAGTGGCCTAGCCTGGCCATAAGTTCTTCCGGGGGCCCTGCGGGCCCTTGGTAAATTAACTTTATCACGCCTTAGTTTGTAAATTAAAACACAACCAAAGAACATTATGAATATAAAGAGGAAGGAGAGTAGAAATAAAAATAAATTATGCACATACTTAATCGCTTAAAGTGCACTTTGAACAAGATGAATACCATGTTATTATTTTCATGTGAAACTGCATGAATTGAGTTCATTAGTTTGCGATGAAATTAAGAAAGAAGCATTCAGCCAGGCAGAAAAATACTTATTGTTAGAGAGAGAGAGAGAGAGTGTGTGTGGGGGGGGGGGTCACAGAGAGAGAGAGAGAGAAAGAGAGGGAAAGTTAGCAACTTTCTGTAGATAATTTCTTCAAAACGAAAAAATAAAATAGAAGTTTCCTACGCAGAAAATCTCTAAAACCTATAGGAGTAAATACAGTGTGTCCCGGAAATAATGGTACAGTATAAATTTCGGGAGCTGATTATTTACATCAAAAGAAGAAGAAAGTTCCTTTGAAAAAGATCCGAAATCTGATCAGTTTCGGTGATACAAACGCTGAAAGTCACGGCTGCATCGTCACAAATAACACCATAAATCAACACATGATGACGTAAGACGTGTGTCGAGTTAGGAAATCGCACTCGAAGTAGTACCCGATATATATATATATATATCTATTTAGGCAATGCTTTTGATTGACGGAGACAAGTTTTCCAACCTAAGAATTTCATTGTCAAGGAATTAAATAGGGCAATCATAGAAATCTCCTCTCCGAAGTTTTCGCCATAATTTTAGGGACACCCTGTATAATTTTGAGTTTATAGGACAGATGACCGTTCACTAAATTGACTACTTAACGTCCCCTATAAATTCCAAATTAAATCTACTCTCCGACACTTCTTTTACATCTTTTTTTTTTAAACACTTTTTAGATTCAATCCTAAGTCACTTCTAGACTAGATTTGTACATCTTGTTTATAGTCTACCATCTGGAAATTTGATTATTCAAGAGCTCACAAATGCAGAGCGATCGTAACTTAGTTGCTACAGTAATGGCTTTGCATTTCTAAGGTTGCGGTTTCGTGACCTGTGACTGCCTATCCTTACTGAGCGTTTCCCTAGAGTTTCTTCGTCGTACCAGGTAAATGTTGGGATGTTTACTTGAATAAGAATAGGGCCAATTCCTTACCAAATGCTTCCCTTATTGTTATTTAGCTCGGAGGGGGGGAAATAGGGAAGAGACTGTCGGAAGGAAGTCGTCAAGGACTAGTTTGAAGGTACTATCCCTCAATTTGCCTCGTGTGCCTGAGAAAACACTAGAAAACGCTCAGTTAGGACAGGTGAATCGTTACCAGGACCAACCGATCTGCTGCTATCTTGCTGTTTATATTGTTTGTCTTCAACGGGAACTGAACTCAGGACTCTATTTGGAATTTGTTAAACAAAATCTGTAGTGTTTCGAAAAACGGTCACACTGATATACGAATGAATAAGACAAGGAGGTAGTTTTGAAATTCAATTCCAGAATGATTCCACCTTTCTCTTCGAATACCGTTTCCAATTTCATAAATCAAATACGAGAAATAGCAAATTAAATTATGATAGCAGTGAAACAGAAATCATTGATAATAACTCGTAGGCGAGAAAATTTATGCCCTACATCGTCATAAACGTGTTATCTTTTTATTGTTCATTTCTATGATTATTTTTTTTTTTTTTTTAAAAAAAAGTAAAAAAAAAAAAAAATCAACTTCTCTGTGAGTACTCGGAGTTGACGCTTGCAACACGACGATAATGGCTTTTTGCTTTTAATTGGATGACGTTGCTGTGGCATTAATTACCCTTTAGAGATAACGTTTTGTGGCAGTGAATTACCCAACCACCAAAGTGTCATTACGTAAACTGAAACTTTGAACGGCGGAGGGGAGGAGGGGGGGCGACTCCGTTAGAATGTTTGTAGTATTTATGAGTATTCTATCTTTGTCTTCTTCTCTTCCCGAGGACGTTTGTTTTTTTCTGTGTATATAGTTTTTAATAGTTGAATAATGGCTTGTTAAAATGAATTAATTCTATTGAGCACGGTTCTGACCAATCACAACTATTGCTGTTTCTGCCTAACAAATATAGTGCTTAAGATTATTTCGTAGATACGTACGTATTTTATGTCATTTTAAAGTTCATAGACTGAGGTCGTTTTACCAATTCATTTCTCTGATCTTGGTGGTCCGTTGGACAGTGAATCATATTCTATGATTTTTCGTGGTTTATGCTTTTAAACGCGCGTGAGTCATAACATTCCTTGAATGGGCGCTTTCATTTCTTATACCCCGTTCCTCCTCCTCCTGCTCCTCCTCCTTCTTCTTCTTCTTCGTTTTCTTATTTCATTGACATATTCATTCACATCAGCCATCTTCAAATTTATCATCCATAAAAAAGTAAAATAGCCCATTCATATCACCTATAAATAAGTAAAATAAATAACCATAAATAAAGCTTACCCTTCATTATTTATACCAGGGTAAGTATGGCCAGAAATAATTTTGTTTTATTAGCCTACGATCTGACTGTAATTCTGTTGGTAAATTTTGGTAGGCAGATTTTTGCTATTTTTTTTTAAGTGTTACAGAAACGGTATGTGTTTATAAATACAGGGTGGTCCATAAGTATCAAAACACCTATATACGCGTAAAACACAAGTGATTGTACCCTATGTCCGGACAAATGATATGGAACCAACCTCGGTAATTATGTGGGCTAGGGCGCTGGGCCGCCGTACATGAGGTTGTGGGTTCGTCTCTCACCTGGGACATGAATGTTTGTAGATTTTGAACTTATTGCATTCACATCGTGACAGGCCGGAGTCCATAGCTACTAAAATGACGCATATAAAATAAAGTTCTTTTTACATTATATGGGATAGAGGAAAACCAGGGAAAACATCTGTAATGGCAGGCGCTTGCTGGTTACGAACCTAAGTCCTTCCGAATGTGAAGCCAACGCTCTACCAACTGAGCTACGGCCGCTCGGCAATAAATAGATAATGAGATATAATGGGAATGAAGGGTTTCTTCTTCACTTATACAAACCAATGTTTTTGGAAAAGATATGATATTTTCAAGGAATCAATTACATTCCTCGCTATTAAGGCATTAATCAATGCTGGTTCGCTGAAAGGTTTACTTCATTTGGGATTCTGTTTTGACACTCTCTCTGTGTGAGAGTTTGAATTTCATTAAATTTCTGTTTGATGACTGACGTTGACACCAGCTTCCTCTTTTTCTCTCTCTCTCTCTCTCTCTCTCTCTCTCTCTCTCTTCACAAAAATTCTCTTCTTCTTTATCTTCTTTGTATCCCCTTTAAACTAGTTCCCCGCTCATAAAATTTATGAATTTGCTTGAAATGATAATAACATCTTCAATTCTTATTTTTATTTTATTTTGTAGTTAATATTTTCTTAATTCTTTATGCATTTCCTTGCTAATGCATTTTGTTGGACACATTTTTTTCATGTCCACTTTTTCCAGTGTAGGTATGAATTGAGTGTAACTTTGCTTTCCTGTCCTCTAAAACGCTTTAAATTTGAAGGTCATCAAGTCAAACTCTTTCTTATGAGACTTATGACCTTCAGTGATGGAATGCGGAAGGAAATGGTCACAGCCTATATTATAGGTACACTGTAAAAAAAACTGAAACCTTTTCATTTTATATAATCTAGTAAAGTTTCAGATATATGTAAGTATTTGCAATGTTCCTGTTATGTCTGAAAGGTGTCGGTCAAAAAAACCAAAAGAAACATTTTGCATGGTTGAAGGTTTACATTTCCCTCTTTCACTGTGATTTTTGCACATGCGCAGAAAGAGAAAACTTTTTTTATCGTAATCGAACAAGCAATTCTAATCAAGTGGTTGCTGCCGCCATTTTAATCACGTATTTTAAATAATTGAGAAATATTCTCAGTAAATGGGGATTGCGATTCCTATTTGAAAAACAGAAAACATTATTAGAACTTGGCGTAAGCTGTGGAAGTAACTTTGTTGATGTCTTCCGAGTTCGAACAACGTATTTCTGATATTTTAAACTGTTTTGATGTACTGATTTCTTCAGTGGCAATCTAGTCCTGTCACTAAGACGCTGGACTTTTAACTAAAGAATCTGTGTTCAAATTTCGCTTTAGGATTCTAATTTTTTCTTTACCTGAATTCTCCAAAGTGGCTGTTTTTTTTATTATCCTAGTTACAGAAAATTTTCAAGCAGCTTTAGTTGACTAGCTTTCTCCAGGAATGTGTCACAAATTTCGGGTTGCTCAGGCAGTAGCGAGCGCATCTGACTACGAATCGGGCGGCCCGAGTTCAAAACCCGGCTACGACACTGGAGACTTTTCTTGCAGTGTTCCCATGCATGACGCTCTGAAGTGCACTCAGTCTCCTATCAAATTGAGTCCTTGGTATTGCTGGGCACCTGGGAAGGTAAAGGCGGTCGAGCGTGGGACTGAACACCCCACTTCACTTAGTATCTAACTCGAAAATATGTGAGGCCTACCTCCACATCTCCTATGTGCCTCACATATTTTCGAATTAGGCACTAAGTGAAGTGGGGTGTTCAGTATCTCACAGGGTATACCTTTCCTTTACCTTTTACCGTGTGGTATTTACCATCAACGATATTAAAATCCAGAAGTTTTAGTGATTTGTAGGTTGCAGAATTGGAGACGTATTCTCTAAACTTACACATGCCGACCGAGGTATTTGTGTGACCATATCCATGGTCGCAGGTTCGTATCCCGACTGGGGCATGGATGTTTCTGTATTTTAACAATCATTACAACAGTCAAGATGAGCTGAAATAAAAAAAAAAATACTAAATTGACCGATATAATTTTATTTTCCTAAAATTACATTATTCACTGACGAGTTATGTAGTGACATATGAGACCAGAAATCAAAACAACTAATTCATCTGGGCATTTCTCCGATTCATCAAATGGACTCATCTGTAACAAAATAATATTTACCGCATTTGCTTATGTATTTGGTGTTATCCTCAGACACGGTACAACCAAGAATTAGCTAAAAGTACTCAACTCCTTTCAGCCCACATTTTAGCCAGGACTTTCTACCAACAGAAACGATGAAATAGCACGGTAACTATGAAGTGGCAGTTCATTTGCAATAGCATTGACAATCTCAATTCCACTTTCCCAAGAAATTCCCCCATTATGACCTTTGGCATTTCTGGTAACCAAATTAAGTAGAGAAAATTGGGTCTGTTTTTTTAGAATTTAAGTTGTACATACCTCCTGCTTCTCTATAGATTTTCAAAATTTTCATATCAACTTTTCAATTTGAAATTTGTCCCTCAATTCACGTGAAAAAAAAGAGTGTTCCTTTACTAGTCACAAAAGAATAAACTGCAAATTTTCCTGATGAAATATCAAGCAAAGCCGAGCGGTCTGTGGCGGTAGGCCATCAGCTCGAAGGTCCCGGGTTCATCTACACTGTGACCAAAAATTATTTTCTCTCTGCACCACCGAACTGATTTTATTGTGTCACGAAATACACATGTTCAAAGGAGCCCTACATATCATTTGATAATCGACATACACTTGGGAATTTTGAAAATACCTTGTATTCAACTCACCCTTTCAAACACTGGAACTAGACACGACAACAACTAAAATAATAACATATTTATGAACCAGATAGGCGTCTTTATGTCAAGCCTCTTACTTTGCTAAGTGATGGCATTGCTCAGCGAGCACAAATCGGAGGCAGAAAAGAAGATGGTGACCAGGGTCTATGTCTAGGTGCAACCTCCACATTCGCCTGGTGAAACTGATAAATTCTTAGTCAGCACGACACAGTTCTTTTTCTTTTCTACTACTACTACTACTACTACTACTACTACTACTACTACTACTACTACTACTACTACTACTACTACTACTACTACTAATAATAATAATAATAATAATAATAATAATAATAATAATAATACTAATAATAATAAAAGAGTTTATCTTTCTCCATAGTGTTTCTGTTGTTACTTAAAATTACGAACAAAAACTTTGAAGGAAACAATTTGACATTTACACAACTTGCAGAAGCAAGTTTAATCCCAGCCAGCTAATTTATTCGCTTGAACGAATTAACTTAGCATCAATAACGCCTACACCATGTTCTTCTTTGAACCGCACGTAGAGGAAGTGCTTTTGTCAGGATACTTGTCAACTTTAAATCGGTTGAAATTGTAGCAAAAGAAAAAACCTTTTGGTGAATTTAATAAGGAGAAGATTAATTCTGTCTATTATTATAAAGAAATAATAGAGATATATCAGCATTTTTAGTGTTCTCTCCACAACACCTTGAAGCAATCTTTATCCTTGTCTACCGTCCTAATATACAAATAATAAATAAAAAACTATATAAATAATAATAATAAAAAAAACAGTTGACTTGTTTGTTGGGGTTACTATTTCTAGTTCGTAATGTGACTGTGCAAAGTATATGCGTCAATAATATAAGCTATAACTTGAACTCTGTCTTTGAAATACTTTACTTTAGTATACCCTGTGTATATTATTAAGTGATGCTTGACAAAATCATATATATATTTAGAAATAAGAATGATGATATCTCATTTGAAAGAAAACTGTTTATCGTTGCACACATAAGAACATTTTTTATGATTAAAATTCCCACTTGATTTTTCTTTTATATTTTCTCACATTCCAGGAATAAAATAACATCATTTAGTGTTCATCTTGATTGTAAAGTATCAAATTTCTTTTATTCGACATAATTATCATAATCATGAAGCGAGAAGTTTTTAGTGACAAGGCATGAGTAACGCGTAGATTTCTTTTGTACTTGTTCAACTTTGGTCCAATAATGGCTGGCTATTGAGTTCCATACTTCAGAAGCATATTTCAGTTTAGGTTTTAATAGTAATAATAATAATATACCAGACTGGCAGAGTAATTTGAGGGAAGGTGTCTATCGGTGGAAGAGGTCAACAGTAGTGTCATTCCATAACTATGACCCTGGATGGAAATTTTTTGGAGTGAAAGAATTAGTCAGTATGCTTGTTAAGGGGCTGCAGTGAATGTTGGGTAATTCTGTCACGTGCAGACGAAGCAAATCCTTTTAAATCAAAATACCTTTTTTTTTTACCTAAAAATAATTTCCTGTTAAACAGTTTTGTAGTCAATAAACAGTTAATGATCAGGTTAAACTCCATGGCCGAAGAGCAACATGCACTTGTGTTGCGTAAGTTTAAACGGCAAGTGGTTGCTTAAACGGTACCACAAAGAAGTCATTAGTTAGGCGGGAAACAAATGAACTTACCCCGACGGTTGGGGATAGAAGTTGACTACCTAAATGCATTCCATGAAATAAGTGTGTTTTTATTGTTTCCTTAGACATATTTATTTCCTTGAACTTTTATTCTTGAATAAAATGTAGTCATACAAGAACATTTGTAATTCTAACGTGTTCAATAGAATTTGAATGTCATTTACGGCCTTCAAGGCAACTATGGCTGAGGCCAGAATTGGAGTGGAATGAGGAAGTAGGACAGAAGTCCACCAGGGCCTATTTTGGATGCACCATCCCAGCTTTAACCTTGTGTTAGTGAGGATAACCTGAATAAACCTTAGTCAGGATGGGCGCCGCGGGGATCGAAGTCAGTACCTATCGAATCCGAAACCAACGTTCTTCTAACTGGGCTATGGCTGCTCGGTGCATGTTCAATAGAATGCATGCCAAATATTAAAGAACTATTTTCTTATTTCACACAAAACATAAAGCATTTTAGTCGTATTATAGAGAAAGTAGCCATGACGTTTCTTTTGTCGATTTCATTATTGTGGTCCTTCATCTTATAGTATATTGGATTAAGCATCTTCCTCCAAAATGAGTGGCAATCTTAGACTAATGTGTGGCTTAAGATGCACATCTGACTTGAGAGGTCAGTTAAAAGCCCCACATGTACTTCTGTCAGTTGAAAATATATTTGTGCAAAAATTTTGCTATTCTGTTTCTTTTAATTACTCCACGATGGCTTGTAGACAAAAATGTGTGGCATATTCCCTCCATTTACTATATACAAAATCATTTTGGTTATTCTAATACCACAAATTGATGTTGAGGAAATTGAGTTCGTAGGGTTTACAGAGGGTAGCTGAAGATGATTGGAAACTTGTCTTATCGTACGAGATCTCCTCCTTACCATTAGTTGTATCTATTTCCTTTTCCCTCTTTCACATTCAGTCATTTCTGAAGTTGTTCTCTGAAAACACAATGTTTGACTAAACAATGTCATAAATGTTTGGCGAAGAAACTAAGCTTGTGAAATTACGATAGCCTAGCAACCAGATTGAATGGTTGCTTAGTAACCTAGTTGCTATTGAGTTTATTGATAGTTGTTACCGAACTTGAAGAATGCATCAGACGAAGAAATAAGAAATATTAGAGAATATCTTATCAACATCAGATTGTTGTAACTGAACGTGAGACTAATTTAAAATTGTTGGTGGAAAAAAATTACTGAAGACAATAATATTTTTATGATTACTACTTATGATTTGTAAAGGATGATGCTAAGTGTTTTCTGTTAATGATCATCATCATTATATTCAGCCGTTTTCTATCCACTGCTAGATGAAGGCCTCCCCCTTTTCTTTCCACATATTTCGGTCTACTGCTATCCTCATCCATGTAGCTCCTGAAAAACGCTTGATTTCATCTACCCATCTTGCATTTAGACGTCGTCTCGGTAGTATTCATACACGATTCAATACGGCGTTGAAGATGAGTTATGAAGCAGTCTACAAATCATATTGTAAATATTTATAGATTTGATGTAGAATTGTGATTATGTAAGTCGAGTACAGAAGCCAAGGGATACAAGTGACATTAACAAAAAAAAATCGAAGTACTCTTTTATTATAACCCGAAATACATGTAGCTCAAAATTGTCATATTTTGTACATGAACAAATTAAGGTCCAAAGTTCCTTTGTACGAAATATGACAGCTTTATGTCACACATATTTCGGGTTATATATAAAAGATTACCTTGATTTTTTATTTATTTGTCAATGTCATTTGTATCCCTATGCTTCTGAGTTCTTCATATTAGTGAGTTAGTAAAGTGTTAGCTTATGTAAGCTGATATATCTGAATTTTGTTGAATGACTGTACGATTGGAGCAAACAGTTTGTAAGTGGATACAATTTCTAGTGTTAAATTTGGCTAACTGGTGTATGACTTAAGTGTTGATTAGATATAATACATTCATAGGAGTTAGATGAAACTCAGGTCTCATTTAGAAACCAGTTTACATTCGTACTTTTAACACCTCGTTTAGAAATGTTTAAAGTCTTTAGACAAATCTGGCTCAGACCAAATTGATTTTTTGGAATGAAGAAAGTGGGAGGAAACAGAATCCCGAGAAAACCCACGCACTCGGCGTTTGTCTATCACAAAGCGCACAAGCACGACCAGGGATCAAACCGATAATCCAGAGCGCCAGAGATGAGCGCTCTACCATTGAGCTACAGTTGCCCCAACCCTGCATTTGTGTTTGGTCAATCCTAGTGAGTAATCACTTCGGTTCGCCTCAATTCTATAAGCTGCTAAAATTTGAAAATGCACATACCCATGTTCCATTTCACAGTCGAACCCAGAATCTATTGGACAATAATTTAACAATTTAGCACCTCAGACCCGACAGCCAGAGCTGAAACCGGGTCACTTTCGGTGACCCGGTCTGGAAAATATAATTAACTGAGACTTTTGGCGTTATATTATTCGTGCTCTGGGGATAACATCTCCGGCCCTGGTAACTTGGAAGAAACACTGTTAAAAGGCAAGAAATTAATTAAAAATTCTACTTTGTCCTCCGCGATAACGGGTCTAAATCTGGTCACCAGTTCAAGCCGGGTCCGAAGCCTAGACCCGGTGACCCGGCCGAAAACTTGACCCGAATGATCCGGTGACCCGTTTCAGCTTTACCGATAACCACCACTGCTGGTTTTTTTCGGTTTCGTCTCGACGAATAGGTTTTTAGCCCATATCCAGATAATAGGATTTATCTGCTATCGCATTAATTTTGACAATCCGAATAAAAAAAATATAATCTAGACTATGAAATATTGTATTTGTACTAATAAAATCTTTCTGCCATGTTTATTACATATTTTAAGGCTGTTATACTAAATTTTGTAGTAGGTAGCCCGGATTTATTTCGATCAAGGAGCTATATTGATCAAAGAGGCAAACACAGGTCAATACGATAATTATTAGCGAGTTTTTTTCAGTCATCAATCTATCGACTGAACTACCATTGAAGGAAAAAAGCGCTCTACTCATCACAGTATTCACATGTTTCATCTTCTAATTGGAATAGCTTCTTTTAATAGAAATAGACGCGGGCTACCCTAGTACCTCTTGTGTATGTGTTAATAAGCAGGGTTAGGATTTTTAGGGGCAATTTTTATAGAGAAAAAGGGAGGGAAAAGGTGCTAAAAATACCAAAAAAGGGACAAAAAGGTGCTAAAATATTACGATAAAGAGGACAAACAAGTGCTAAAATAATACCAAAAGGGGGACAAAAAGGTGCTAAAATAATACCAAAAAGAGAACAAAAAGGTGCTAAAATAATACCAAAAAGGGGGCAAAAAGGTGTTA
>JAGDQP010033290.1:740-13306 GCA_022664845.1 Lepisma saccharinum
ACCAACAGCGTCATGGACAAAGAGAAACCAACGGTTCTTTTTAATATATATTTGCTATCCTTCAGAAAACAGGGAGACCAGCGTATATTTCTTTGTCGTTGTTTAGCGAGGGCCCGCATGCAAATTGTAGAACCGAGCTCTCAGCGTTTGTCAACCAACAGCAATTTTCTCTTTTTCTTCTCCTGTCAGAGAGAAAGTGGAAACAAGAGGCGCACAATATGTTGAAGAAAAATCATTTCTCTGGTACGAAGTTAGTTTTTGAATTGAGAAGAGGAAATGAAATTAATTTATGTCGTGTTTTGAGAGTGATGGCCAGAAACTGTTCTATGTGTAAAAATAAATCACCACGCAGTTCAACCAAATGATATTTTCAAGAGTTGTGCAATTGCCAGTTTCGGTTTCCTAATATTTATATTTAAATCTAATTTGCAAAAATATTCACGCAATTATTTAGGTAATTGAATATTTTTGGATTAATCAAGTTTCAGGGTGAATTAATCTACTCTTGATTTTAATGTTATTCATTAAAGTCAGGATCATAAATAGAATTACAAAAATAGTTTGGAGGTTAAGAGAAAATGCTGCAATCTCCACTTTTTGGGAAACCGAGATTTTGATACCATTGTATACAATATAGTATCTACTTAGAGATAGTAAAGCTCTTAGTATCAAAAACAGCACAGAAACATTTATTTTTAATAGTTAAAAGCTAGCATTAGAAGCAAAGTTTGCAAAACTAAAGTTCATTTTCTGAAATCTGAAAAGAAAAGTCAGCAAAATCTAATTCTAGCAATAGAAGCATTCGTTCAGTCCCATGATCTGTGTCTGTCGTGACTGCCTGCTGCTAACAACAAATAGTGTTTGTGGCTGGTGGTGTGGACTGCTATTGTGTTTTACACTGTGTCATGGTGAGTTTTATTTAAATGTATTAATACTGTTAGCTTTTTAAAAAGTGTAATGGAACCTGACTTAGAAAATGGCATTTCACCTGTATCGCCTAGAAAAGCAAACAAAAGGTCGAATCGTCCTGAAAATTGAAAACGGAATGAAGCTAAGAAGAAGCTGACAATAGCAATAAATATCTTTAAATGTTCATAATATCTGTGTTAAAGTTAACTAACTTCACAAAAGTATGTACTATGGTCAGCAATATAACGTTTACATGACTTTATTATACACGATTTTTCTCTAAGTCTAGAAGATAGGCCACCCAATTAACGTAGAGTGAGCGGTGTACGATTCTGAGAGTGTGCGCGTGAACGAGCAAGGGTTGGAATTTTCTTTTCTTTAACAGAAAACATTATCACATGTCCTGGCTTCTGAAAAGATATTTATGATTTCTTGTAGTCTGTAGCAAATAATGTATCTATATATTCATATATCTTAAAAGCATATTTTAATATTCTTTATATTATCCATAAATGCTGGCCTACAACGCTCTGGTGTTTGACTTGTTGCAGAACACCCTAGGCTTTCGGCAAAAATAATAAAAAAAATTAAAGACATACTTTTCTTAAACAATTCGTACTTAGAACTAAAAAACAAAAATTGGTTTATGCATAACTAACAAGAAATGCGTGTGGCGAGGTCTCGTATACAGTCACTCTATAAATTCTTAAATTAGTTCCCTCCATGCTTTTCTTTTTAGTCATGTATAAACAAAATTATTTTTTTACTTTTTAGTGCAGATTGTTAAAGAAAAAAATGCCTTTAAATTTCTTTAATAATTTTCTACATTCTTTTCTTTATTTCACAATGGTTCGTGGTGTTCTCAGATCTTGCAACGTAAATTTTAACTCATCTCCCGACGTCATAAAATTATGAAATTTTACACAGCGACGTAAGTCGGGTGACCATGCATTATTCCATTGTTACTTTCATATATTTCTATATTTTATAAGTATATTTTATTTTTTATTTTTAATACGGACCATAAATACTAGCCTGCAACGATGAAGAGATTGACGGGTTGTAGAACACTTTAGGATTGGAACAGAAATCATTAGCTTGAGAAAAAAAAATTCGAACACCGAAGTAACTGGAAAAAATAATTTAAAAAAGCACTTTTTGAAGACATACTTTTCTTAAACAATTTGTACTACAAAGTAAAATATAATTTTGTTTATGCATGATTAAAGAGAAAAGCATGGGGTGCGCTAATTGAAGAATTTATAAAGTGACTGTATATGATAGCGCGCCCCATACTTTTCTTTTAAATCATGCATAGAGAATATTATTTTTTTTACTTTTTTGTATGAATTATTTAAGAAAAGTATGTTTCTAAAAAGTGTTTTTTAATATATTTAGTTTAGATATGTCGCCTCTCTCGCGACTGAAAGTAAAAGATCAACCTGTGTGGTCAAGAGATCAATAAAACACACTAAAAATATATGCCCTTCCGCCCATTAACTCAACTGAAACCAAGCTACTTTCTTAGATGTATATGTTCTACTAATCTCATTATCGTATACATTGGAATAAATAGCGGCAATTGACAAACGTATTTATATTCCAATAAAACTTTGTTTGTGTTATATGATTGGCGATAAAAGACAAGTATTTTAAGACTTAACTTACTCTTTACCTGTGGATTTGGAGAGATTATTTTTAACTTCTTAGATCTCCACATTTTTAAGAATACAAGTTAAATTGGAAAATATAAATTTAGTTTTTGAAATATCAATTAGACTAACAACGTATATAAAGATTTTTTATTCTTCAGGAGGAAACAAGGATTAGACGTAGATGTACAAAGTACAGTGAGATGTGTTCTCTAAATGATTACAGATTATTTACGTTGCGTTCCAGGTACTATTTGTCTCAAACGTAAATGCATGTTTTCCCCGAACTTGCATCCTGGCCCTTGTTGCTATGAGAGAGAGAGAAAAAAAGATATACATAAACGTTCATTCATCTCGTCTTTTAATCGAAACTAACTATGATTTATAGGCAATAATCTCCAACAAAAAACATTCAAAACTTACTCGCTTATTGCCGCAATATATGCAGAACGCAATAAAGCAAGATTAGAAGCAAGAACTTCTTGTAGAGTTACGAGATAGGAGTCCCCGTATACCATATATCGTTTCCAAAGAATATTGTCTTACTAATAATCACAGTAAGCAAGCCTCTGTGGTATGTTGGTTAGCGTACTCGACTTTCACACATGGTTTCGAGAGTTCAAACACTGGTGGATACAGTTTTATTTCTTAAAAGAAGAAAATTGGGTTGGTGAGTTCAAACCCTGGGGAAGTTTTCTGTCTTTTTTCTTTCTTTTTTCAAAGTTTTCTTCTTCTCTAAATAAGGTGAAGATTTGCAGAAAAGTCTGGAAAATTCAATTTGATCTATTTTAAAAATCGCTGTTTATGTTTATTCTTCTAACATCTTTAAAAGGGAGAATATATAAGTTATTCTTTTCTGCCGAATTCCTTTTCATCATTTTGCATATAGTAATTCTATTCGCATTTTAGAAAGGAAGAAGTAAAACTCTTCCATATATTATTCAAAACATATTTATAATGTTATTAACCTAAATACTTATGATTTTTGAATAGTGTATTATTTTGTAACCCAACCAAGAATTGTCTCAAAATTGTAGTATGGGAATCAAACTAAAGATCTCAAGTTTAGTAGTCCAAAGTTAAAGTAACTAAGCCAGCATGCAGTGCTCGAATTGGTTAAAATAGAAAGGGAACGGTTGCATAAGTGGGCTAGGAAAGGTAAGAGTACGCTTGCATCTGGTGGCGGTGATTGACTATTGAAAGTATAGACATTGAGTTAATAAAAAGATGAGGTTACGTCAAATCCAAAATGAAAATTATAAAGCCACGGTGTTCCCCCTCGTGCTCCCCCACCTTGAAGCACTGCCATCATAACTCTTTCGATTTGTAGACCGTTACTTGCAGATTCTACCTTTTGTAGTTCACAAAATGCATGTTTGTCTTCAATAAAGCTTTTCAGCCAAATTGCATTGCGTGAAAGACGGACTCTTGTCTCGAAAGCTCTTTCGATGTCTGATTGTAATGCTTTCCCAAATACAATAGACACTTTGACCCCGTGGTTTAAAATTTTAATATTCTCCCTATTGAAGATGAAAAATTAGTTTCGAGGAGGCTTGAACTCATGACTAACTAGTTGCTGTATTACGTTGGTATTAAATATTCCACCGAGGATACTACTTCCAGACAAAGCTGGAACCAGGTCACCAAGAGTGACGGGGTCCAAACATTTGATCTGAATGACGACGGTCTGTGAACTTAATGATCTGGAATTTTTCGGCGACGTATTTTTCGTGTTCTGCATGTAATACCTGCAGCCATGGAACAAACACTGTTCAAACGCAAGGAAATAATTAATAACTCTGATATGCCTACCGGGTCATCGGGACGAAATCATGTTACCAGGTCAGACCGGGCAGGAAGATAGACCGGGTGAACCGGTCCGAAACTTGACCCGATGAACCTGGTCCAAAACCTGGCCTGGATGACTCGATTAACCCAGTGACTCGTTACAGCACTGCTTCTAACAGTTGGCAACAAACGTAATGCAGGAAAGTGAATACTAGAATATAAACTAGCATTTAGAACTGAAAAGTTTAACAACTTCGTTTTCTTAATCTTACGTAAATTCTTTTCTGTAATAATTTCATATGAAAGTAATCACGAATTAATAGGATGTATCCAGATATATATACCTTAAAATTTCCAATGCCTTTCAATTAGGGAACGACGTCGTGGACCACATGAAGTAATATACCGTCTTTCTCAAGGGTGTAAAATGCAGTATTTCTCTTATGACTCTCAACAATGTTTTTATTCTACTTCAGTATATTTTATTCTAGATCAGTGGTTTCTAACTTCAAAAGACTCGAGGGCCACGATTATATTAAGGAGATGTAATGGGTATTACATATTGTAATAACTAGGAATTCCAGCAATTTCATTTAATTAGGATCCAAATGTTCGTTTGGATACTAAAGGTATGTAGATACAGTATATATAGTTACGTTAAAATGAGCGACAAAGATGTTCGAAATATTAATGTTTATATTTTTCATAGTAAGCAACTGAAGGACTTCTTTATAAACTATATTTGTACTTGTACAGTTACTTACAAAAGTAAATAGAGGTTGGAATTATAAGAACATTCCTCCAGGGGAATTGTTGCACTGTACACCTAATAGTTAGACAACCAACATGGCAGTGCAAATATGAGAGAAAACATATCTTGCCAGGATATTTCTGCCAGGAGAAAGCATGAAAGAAGACGGGGAAAGAGCGAAAAAAGAGAGGAGAAACAAGGAAAGAGGAAAAGAAAAATGGCGCAAGACATGGAAATAAATTAAATTTTAACGCTTATCAACATTCAGTCTGTGGCTCTCTCTCCCTGCCCTTCTCTCTCTCTCTGTCTTGTGTTTTTCTTCTTTTACGTTATAAATCTCTTTTAGGAGCAATCGCAAACATCATTTACAGCGCTTAATTGCTTGAAAAAAATAATTTGAAATTAAAACTGGGAATCGAACCCAGAACTTTCAGAATGAGAGTCTGACAAGCTGACCATTTGGCTACACAGACCATAACAAATGTGTTGTTAAATCAGCCATTAAACTCGCTTCTTTCAGCGGTTTGTTTATATATATATCCTAGATTTTAGAACTATATTTTAAGAAAAAAAATCCCACTTGCTGGCGGCGCACTTATTCGCCAATCCAAACCGGTAAGAATAAAACGAAATTTATTAGAAATTCTGCGTTCAAAGTGCTTTTGGCAGAAGTGGGTGATGTAAACGGTTGGGGATTTAAATACAGCACCGAGAGCACAAGTTGCCAGCTACCTAGCGTGGCGCATTGGTAGGTCGATGGCTCACGAAATAATAAAAACTGTTCGATCCCCGGCGGGCGGGTGAGATTTTTTCTTCTTTTTTTCTTAAAGGCTTTAATTTATTATCAATAATTACTGTCTTGCATTTTCAAAATTATTTTTAAAAGAGCATTTTTTTTTAAAAAAAAAATGTTAATATTTTCTCTTCTTCTTGTCTTAAAAATATATTTTTCTAAGTTCAAATTTATTATTAATAATTGCTTTCTTCCGTTTGTTGTAGATTATAGAAAATTAGTGACCATGGGTTAGGGCAGGTTAGGTAAGGTCAGGTTCGGTTATGTATCTTTAGACTTTCGTTTCTTTCTTTCAAAATACATTTCGATCTGTTTGTGCGAACCTGACCTTACCTAACCTCCGTTAACCTATGGTAACTAAAAATACAACTCTGAGGGAGGGAAGTACCGGCTACTGGTGGGCATACGCAAAAGTGCTACATTGCGTATGCCTACCGCTAACCTGGGGCTTCCCTCCCCCGTGAGGCTCACGCCGCCCAGCTCCCTTCGGACGCACCGTGCCCCTTGCACACATCGCGGGCCAGACTTGGTTTATTTATATATATATATATATATATATATCTTAGCTTTCAGTGGCCTCTATTTGCATGCCAAAGCAATTATTAATAATAAATATGAACATATAAGAATATATTTTTACAAGAAAAAATAAAAAATGTTGCTCCCACCAGGATTCGAACCAGTGTTTTTTACTTAGTAAGCCAACGTCTTGCCGCCGCACGAAGCTCTGACTTGGCAAATACTGATTTGGTCGTTGTGTTTACAGTGGATGGCGTCGGAGTCTGTCACTATGACGTTGCACGTGGTGATGACTTGCAACCTTTTTACTATTTTCATCCTCAATTTTTTAGTGTGGGGCGTAAAGTTTGTATGATGCCTTTTCGGTTTGTGGAACCATCGATTTCGCGCAAGATTGCGCTTATGCCAGATTATTATCTCGGGAGTGTTCCTAGTTAGTGGCACGCCTCGGGCAGGAGTGTATGTGTGTGTGATCTTAAGTTAATTCTAAGAATATCATTCTATACAGGTTAAAAAGGTTTATCAAATTGAACAAGGAAAGTCTTCTTAGGGTGAATAAAGTTTCAAAACAGTTCTAGAGCATTGGTTTAGCATTCGAAAGTCCTGGGATAGATTCCAGCGGTCGGCCATTCAAACTGAAGCTTCCCAAAACTTTTCCTCACCTATACCAGACAAACGTTGTGATGGTGCCTATAAATAGGCCCTGGCTGTCTATCTTCCAACATACTCTTCCAATCCCATCCCGCCTTGATCCTCATACGCCTAAAGCCCTTAAAATAATTTTAAACAAATCCTTCCAGGATCCTTTTACCCCCCCCCCCTATCCCGGGCGAGTCTTATACTTAAACAACATAAATCAATTCACACATTCACACAAATGAAACACTGTAGATGTGAATATACGAATATAATATACTGAGTGTCAAGAACAGTAAGATACCCCCGCTCATTCTTCGTTGTAAATTCTCGATGGTAGAGCGTTGGTGTAGCATTCGGGAGGTCGTAGGATAGATCCCAGGGGCGGACCATCCTGGCTGAGGTTTTCCAGGGTGTTTCTCAGTCACACCAGGCAAATGTCGGGATTGCATCTTCAACAGAGACCTTGATAGACACCTTTCCGAATCCTTTTCCCTTACCCATCCCGGCCTGAGCTTTAGAATCTTAGATGCCAGGGGAAACTTACCCATTAAGAAGCGAAAGTACTTAAACGAGAATAACGTTAGAGTAGTCTTTTCCATTTCTGTTACAGAAACTCACCAAATTCACTGATTGAATAGATTTACTTGGACTACATAAAAATAGTTTGCACAATAATTGGCAGAGCTTGATTTTCAGTCACTGTTGATTTCTTGCCATTTCCTTTTATTCTTAACACAGAACATGTTTCCAGCAATTGTTTTTAACGTTTCAATGGATTGACCCTTTTGTGCAGTATTTCTCAACAGCTGAACCAGGTGACCCTCCTTACAGGTCATCACGAATTCTTGTTCTAAAGAAATATGGTCTTTAACAAGCAGTTTACCTTATTCCATTTTATATAGAAAATAATAAAATGAAGAAATTTCGTGATTTGGAATTTTTCTATATCGTTTACCTTCACACGTCGGACGGCGCGGCGTTTGTAGGAAACTAGCTGTAAGAATTTGTTTCTTTAGGACGACTTGTCGATTCCTATGTATGTAGAGCCTTTATAATATATTGTAATGGTTTATGTGTTCTTTAAATTTTTAAGGGGGACCACATACTGAAATATGTATGAAACAAATCCTGGGTAACACGCAAATTAATTTACCGTAACGTTGAGAAAACCGTAAAATATCCATATTCGCAACGCTTACGTCTTGTTGAATGAAACGTCGAAAACGAGGATATTTTTTACCAGCTTTCTACTGGGGAATGTTTAACATACGCCCGATGTAAAAGGAGAACAAGTTGAAAAGAACTGAAAATTCGTTTTGTGTCGTTCACGGGTTATTCTTGCCGACTACTACGTAATGTTGCTCGTGAAAATAAATGGATTTCTGAATAGGAAAAAATAAACTTCATGACAGAGATTTTCTTGCAGAAATATTTTTGTTTCTTATCGGTAGTAATTCTTCCAGAGACAACGTCTAGGGATTAGCGTGCCAGATTTCAATCCATTGCCTTGAAGCAATGATTCTGTTTTATTGTGTTTACACACATCTGGATTTTAATGCAATTTTCATTCTATATTAAAACAATTAGTTAAAATTATTTATATTTGGATACTGGAAGCAGGTAAGGCAAGGTAAGAATAATACTGTCATTATAATACCATTTTACATAAACTACCAAATCCGTTTATTATTATTCAAATAAAAAATGAAGTAATTAATTATGATACTTTAATAAGACTATGTCTCTTCGTATGGAGACAAACATAGTTACGTTTCAATAACATAGCTGAAGTGTAATCATTATTGAACGAGGGGCCGTAATTCAGTTGCTAGTGTTCACTTCACATTCGGAAACAGGGTCGGATGTACTCAGAGGCTGGGCAAGCATACTTAGATTTTTGAAGCAGTATTTATTAATCACACAGGTTACTACTATCTTCAAGTTAGGCAAAATCCGACTCCTTGATCACATTTTGCCCCTACCATAGCTAGGTATGAGCTTAAGATGCGTGAAGGACAAGCATAGAATTCGACAACTTAATCATTATTGCTGATAATAAATATTTTAATACAGTACATGCATTTCAGCCAGTACACACAAAAAATAATAATATGGACAAATATAAAATCCTATTTGTAATAGTTTTGGAAAGACCAATAACAATGGAGAAAGACTGATCATTTTTTGCAATTTCGACAAACATACCTGTAAAGGGCACGTACTTTGAACACAAATACACATGGATATCTCTGGATGGCAAAACTCTCAACCAGATCGATGACGTACTAGTAGATAGACGAATAACTCCAACATAACGAACGTTAGGTCTTACAGGAGAGCGGAAAGTGACACCGACCATCAGCCTGTGATAAAAAAAATAAGGGAAGAGAAGTTAAGTATTGCGAGCAGAGAAGGCAAAGGATCAAAACAACTGGGATTCGAAGTTAAACGATTAGAAAATCCAAGCGTAAGAGCAGATTACCAACTGGAAATCTCAAATATTTTCGAAATCTTCGCCGACTTTAGTAGTAAGGAAGATAACATTAATAATGAAATTGATGAAAGTAAGGTGTGGGAGGCAATCCGGGATATAGTGAAAGGCACAGCGATGGGTCGTTCAGGTGAGACGAAACAGCAGTAAAAACAAGTCTTAGTTTGATGAAGAATCGTCTTAAACTTCACGAGCAACGGAAACAAGCAAAATCTATACAGCAAAACCGTGGTTACCCGAACCTAGCAAGATCGAAGTCTAAATGCCGGTAAAGAAATTAAAAAAAAAAAAATCAAATCACCAAGAATGGACAATATTCCAGTCCAATTATTTGAACGGGAGGAACGGCACTAATCAAGGAACTACATAAATTGATAAGTGCTATATGGAGAAAGGAGGAGCTCCCAAAGGAATGGAAAACCTCAATAATAGTTCCGATTCACAAAAAAGGTGATAAATCGGACTGTAATACTTACCGCGGAATCACGTTATTTTAACCTGTTACGAAATATTAATTAATATTCTGTTAACACGCCTAAGTGTATACGTAGATGAAATAATTGGAGATCATTAATGTGGATTTAGAAGAAATAAATCCACGTTGGATCAGATTTTCGTCTTGAGGCAAATTTTGGAGAAAAAATGGGAATACAAAGGGACGGTTCACCAGCTATTCATTCATTTTAAGAAAGTATATGATTCTATCAAAAGGGAAAAGTTATACAGTATCCTGATACGATTTGGAATTCCGAAAAAGATGATTCAACTAGTGAAGATGTGTTTCAGCGACCCCATAAGAAGAGTACGGATAGGTAGCAAAATGTCAGATAATTTCAAGATTCGCAACGGATTGAAACAATGCCTTGTCCCACTAGCTTTTAACTTTGCGTTAGAATATGCGATTTTAAAAAGTAATTGGGACAAAAAGGGACTATTATTGAATGGTTTGTATTAACTGTTCGTATACGCGGATGATGTAGATTTAATAGGGAATGATATAGATGCACTACAAAGCAACACCGATGTCTTAGTAGAAACGTGCCATTATTTGGGTCTACAGGTAAACATAGATAAAACAAATACATGATAACGAGCCGAAACACAAGGAATGAAGGAAATAAAAACGTAAGAATTAGGGATGAGGTCATAGAGAAAGTAAACAAATTCTAATAATTGGGAGCATACGTGACAAGGAAAAACCTGGTTACGGAAGGAATAAAAAGTCACTTAGTATCGTGCAGCGCATGTTTCTATTCAGTCCAAAAACTTTTAACATCGCGATTAATATCAAGGAAATTAAGATTAAAAATATACAGAGCGGTTATTCTGCTGGTAATATTTTACGGTTGCGAAAGTTGGAGTACGACTCTAGTACATGAACATAAATTACGAGTGTTTGAAAATAAGGTCTTAAGAAATATATACGCACCGAAATGGGACGAGATGACTGGAGAATGGACGAGACTGCATAATGAAGAACTTCATGGACTGTACGACTCACCTGATGTTGTAAAAATAATGAAATCGCGACTACTAATGTGGGCAGGACATGTAGTTCGGATCGGAGAGAAACGAAGATTATATTCCATCGTGGTTGATAAACCGGAGTAAAGAGAACGTTAGGAAGACCAAGACGATGTTTGGAGGATAATATTAGAAAAGATCTTCGAGAAGCAGGTGTTTGTGATGAAAACTTTCTTGGTCTTTCTCAGGTTAGAATCCTGTGGAGAACGTTTGTTACTACGACAATGAGCTTGTAAGTGACGTAAGCCATACAGTAAGTAAGTAATTTGTTATAGTTGAAATTGGGACAAATACTATGGGTTTCAACAATACAAGTTTTACTAATCGTGCATTGTCATTACGAAAATTCATATGGTTAGGTGTATTGTCAGACTAACAACACTGTGAACAATATTTCATGGTAAAATTCCTGTTTCGAGTTAAATTAGCAAGATGTTTTGTTAGCATTGTAGTTAATTATTCAGTAATGCATAGTTGAATTACCAATGGGGAAATTATGTCTGACCATGCTATATAGTTACGACAACTATACCTATATTGTTAGAAATTGGTTTAGAGTACGACTTTGTCGTTATAACTACACTAGTGTCCAAAATTAAAGCAAAATTTGCAAAAGGTGAAATTGTTTTAAAATGTCGTATGATATCTATGCATGATCAAAAACATATTTATATCCGTTTAATGTAGAAATGCATAGTTAATGGTAGAAATGAAGGGTTGGCGTCACCTGTAGTATAGCAAGTGACTGCATCCCTAGGCTGTAAAAAGGACCTCTACTAAAGTATACGTAGGTGTTGATTATCAGTGTTTCTTCAAGGCAGGTGATACGAATGATACTGAACAGTTTAGAAATGACTAAAAGACGACTGTTAAATGACGCTTTACGCTGCAGAACCGTTGGAAGACTTGAAGCTGGACAGTCACAGATCAAAGTAGTCAGATAACTAAGAGTGAATTTCTCAGTGGTTAATCGTCCTTGGAGACTGTTGATTGACACTGAAGACACGTCCAGAAGATCGGTCATGGACACTCAAGAGTTATATCTGGAAGCGAAGATTGTTATTTGCTGATAAATACCAGGGGTCTCAATCCGAGTAGCATCCACCAACTGGCATCAGACCACGCTGCTGCAACAGGAAGCCAGATATCTCGGAAAACTGTGGATAGAAGGCTAGGGGAAAGGCGAATGTATGCAAGGTGACTGGTAGTTTGTATGCCTTTGAACGTTGATCAGAGAAGGAATCGTCTACAATGTTGTCGAGATCACAGCAAAGGTGTCCATCCCTCCGGAGGTCACCCCTCAACATAATTACCCCTCACCCTCCAACCTGGAGGGTGATGTGGAGTGGAGGTGGAGGGCTATCTCCGTGCTGGAGGGTGATGTGGAGTGGAGGTGGAGGGGCAGATCAGAGCTGGAGGGTGATGTGGAGTGGAGGTGGAGAGGCACATCATAGCTGGAGTGGAGGTGGAGTGGAGGTGGAGGGGCAGATCAGAGCTGGA
>JAGDQP010033291.1:0-13895 GCA_022664845.1 Lepisma saccharinum
TGTGTGTGTGTGTGTGTGTGTGTGTGTGTGTGTGTGTGTGTGTGTGTGTGTAACTAAGTGCGTGTGAGTGTATATACACGTAAAAAAACTGAGGCACCAACCCTTCAAATGTACAATATCATATTCCCAGTATTACTAATTTTGTCTTCATATTTCTTTTTCAGGCATTCCAACAGGAGCTTCTCCTGTGTACTTAATTGTTCTTAGCAGGAATCGTTCCAGCAATTCAACGGTGCTGAGCAGCTTCTCCAGGCTCGCGCACGCGCGCTGTATGCGTATGTGAGGGATCGACTTGCATATAACAACACTTCCTAAAATTGATGCATAAAGGCCGCTTTATTTTCATGGCATCTCCAATGTGTTCTCTAAATAGAAACGGTTCTCTTTTCCAGCGGATTTTTCGTACAATCTATGACATCTCCCCTACTGGCAATATAGCGTGCTTTCCTATTCGGTGTTTGGTTATGGATTACGAGACAAAGATTATTATTTGATGCAGAAATTAACATACATAATGGCATAAGAAGCTATTACAGGTATAAAGATAGAAAACAACGTTTTGAAGGGAAGTGTATAAAGGTAAGTGATACTGCAGTTCAGCTACTTCTGCCATAGAGGACTGGCAATACCTCAAAATGCTACGTTTTGCATTCCTATAACCATAAAAGGTACTAAATCGTGACAAATATGTTAAGAAATACAATGACAAAGTTCTGATGTGATCTAATAGCTACTGCTTCTCTTATATATTGTGCCATGCAGTTAACGTGATTTTCATTGTTTTTCTTGTGCGTAGAGTACCGAATCTACTGCAGGCATGATATATATGAAAGGAAATAATGTAGAGGATATCGTTATCTTTGAAATCATATCCCCCACAATGATTTTAAAAAAAACGTATACGCTCTGTGCATCCGAAATAATTAAATACACTGAACAGTATATTACAAAAGTAGACCTAATGAAAGTAGAGTGTCGACCTCAAGCCAGAGCTGTGCAAATCAATATGTGAGCTAGATAATCGTACGAACTAATTTCTATTCAAGGGTTAAGACAGCTGACCCTCCGCATTCACACCTGTATACCTTGTGTGAAATTCGCCTTTAAATCACATAAAATCTACATTACTCCTCATTTCTGTATTTTGCATGTATTTCATGCTTTTAGGAAATTAAAACGTAGTATTTGGAGGCGTTTCCAGTGTTCTGTGGTAGAAGTAGTTAAACCGCAGTACTACTAATTGGCCCACCTATGTATAAATAGGAGTTAATATATCGCGACTTATATACTTTTGATTGCTGTGTAATGTCACATATCTTGTTATCTCAGGAATATGTAAAAACAACACATATGACTTCAAACTTATCACCGAAGACGGCAAACTTTTCAACGTTATTTGTGTGTCCGCATTGAAATATCTTTATTGAAGTACAGAAGTAAAGCTACGACACTTTCGTCACCACTGAAACCTAGTAGAAGTTAGATTCTCTTGGAAGAATGTGGCATTAAGACAAACTGAATTTCTGTTGCTTGAAGATTCCACAACTTACTCCAGCAGTTTCATCATTATCCCCTTGCATCCAAAATTGTACCGTGTAAAGCACTATACAATATTGTATGATTTATCGTACGAAAAATCTCGTACTATGGATTGTATACATTCTATCATACGAGAGATGGTACGAGAAATTGTATCGTCTAAAGCGGTCTTACAGATAAGTTCATTACATACTTTACCTGGGGTTTCCCACCCTTCCAACATGCGTTGTTTACCAGCTAAATAAATGAGTAGTTAGAACCGATTAAGGGTTTTTTACGGAATATACAGCAATGTATATTCTGATTCCATCCCACCCCCCTCCTTCAAAGAAACTCTTCTCGCGCTATCCTGTCTTCATGTTTCACCTTCTTTCTTCTCTTATACACGAAGCGATACGCGGTAAATGTCTTCGTCAAGACAGAAACCGTAGTATCCACAACCGCATCATAGCCTGTAGTTACATGACTGCATGTAGGAGAGTCGCTATATAGCCAGTGGATGGCGGCTCACTCACTTGGTGTTCTTGGAGAAGCCATGTTATCTTGGTATTTCTGTTTCTGTCTCGCGATTTCACTTCGACCTTGACCTCGCTCAACCTCGACCTCGCGATCTCACTTCAACCTCGACCTAGCGACGGGACTCTGATCTCGCGACACTACTTCTACCTCGAACTCGCGATTTCATTTCGACCTCACTCAACCTCGAACTCGCGATTTCATTTCGACCTCGACCTCGCGACGGGACTTCGACCTCGACCTCACTCAAGCTCATCCTCATGGTTTAAGTTCGAGGTCGGATCTCGCGAGGTTCAATACCTCTGGTTGTGGCATTGTGTCGAAGACGCATGACTTACTATACCCCAGGAGGACATACAAGGACTCATCCTCTCTATGCCTCACCGTGTTGCAGCGGTTCTGAACACCCACGGTGAGCCCACAGGCTACTGACCTTCGGCAGTTCTGTTCCGCTGTCGCCACGTTGTCATGCATCGCACGGAGCGTTAAGTTTAATAATTTGCTGCTTGTACTGTACCTTACAAAATTATTCTATTTGCCAAATTTAGGACTGCTATGTTCTCTCCTCCTTCATGTTGCATTTTTAATGGTAAGCAATGTATTTGTTGTTATAAATGTTTGATATATGTACTGTGAAGACCCGTTGTTTTCTTTAAAAACAAACGAAGTGACGAGCAGTTCCTAGTTTTTATTTGTGTTTAATGTTTAGGAGCCTAGGATGCGTTAGTTCCAATCCGAAACCTTTTGTTTTAGTTACTACATTATTGTTGACAACATTTGAAAGAGACAGAATCAAAATAAATATTCGGCATCTTCAACAATTTTGTGTCCTTTGTAGAGGTTATCGCGCTTGCAGATTCTGAGTAGCAATACGTCAAACGCATATTCTTCTCATAATTGGCGCAATCGAATAAAGTTCGGATAAAGTTTTCTTTGACTTTGCATCTTTCGCGCAAGTGTTCTGTAAACTAAGCACGATAAAAACAATTAAACAAATTAACTAACTAATTTACTATAAAATAAATATTGTTTAATTAAGTGACTTTTGCAATTCATTGGTGGATGTGTTGTTTAACAGAATTAAGGACAAGTGCTAACGGTAGCCGCCACACAGCTGAAAATTCAGGACAACAACTCGGCTGAACGTTTCTTTCTCCTTCTCCTATCAACAAACGCTTCAGAATAAAATACTTCCATGTTAAATAATCACTTTATTTATTTTTATGTGTATCTTCAATGAAGGATTACTGACTGACTCAGTAAATAAAAAATAAATTGATTAAATGGAACACAGACTATTGTTGCAGAACACTTTTATGTCGCGAAGGTCGGCAAAAGAAGAAACAGAAGGAAAGAAATATGTTTTATGTGTTTCACTTTTTGAGAAGAATCTTGTATTATGCACACACACAGAGAGAGAGACAGCTCATAAAGTAAGACAGAGTGGTAAGTTAGATATGACAGTGAACGGTAATTGCTCCTCTCTTGTTAAATATAATTGGGTAAATAAATGTTCCACATAGGTTTGTTTAATGCAGAAAAACTAGTTTAAAATATAATTAAAATTTCCGTGATTTGATGTTCATAGAAAATTTTTGAATACACATTTCAATTCAACTTTTCGAAGTGAACAACATACACTGCACAATGAGTTCCATCGAATTAAGTTTGACCAGCTTAGGAAGACCATCTTGTAGTTACTGAGTCAGTTAATAATAATTAATTTGCACTAACAGTAAATAAATTTCAGATTGCCAATTCTGTGAAACTGAAGTTCTAAACAAATACTGATACTGTACTACAGAAAAAAGATTTTATGACGTTGACAAAATTAGTCTACATTGTTCTTGCTAGCTATAGTGCATAATCTTTTTAATTTTCTGAATATCCACAGGGTAAGTTAACTAAAATATAAATACTGAACAGCATCGGTTAGCGTTATAGCGAGCGTCTCAATTTTCAATTCTGTAACGCTATGCATTCGTGAAGATACAATGAGAAAAAAAGCCTATTTTGTTAGGCGGAATACGTGCTATTACGACAACAAGGACAACGATCTTTCCTCACTAATATTGTAAGAATAGAAGTGATCGTGGTTTAGTATTAAAATTTGTTGGTTTTGGATAAGGAGACATAAGTCCTGGGTCTTCACGTCAGCATCCTATGATTTTTCTAAGTTCCAGCAGAGAATGCCTTAAAAGTTACTAACAGAGACCTTGGTCGTCACCATCCCCACACCCTGTCTCCACAAGAATGTTCTTCAAAAGACGTCATCCCCGATACTTGTGATGGGCTTAGACCATAAATACCTGTAGAACCAATTAATGTAAATTAAATACCGTACATGAAATAAAATAAAATAAATGTGCTTTGTATAATACTATTTAAATTTCTCAAGAAACGATAAAATATATTAACAATATAACAATATGTAGCTGAGCATTACTTATAAAAAATATTTTCTTCTGATATTCTCTACCCGTAAAACATTCCTCTACTCCTCTTCTTCTTGATGCTAAAATCCTATGAAGAAGGTTTTGGACAAAAGCAAACACCGAATGCTTCAACTCCTTGGCAACTAAGAAGAAACAGGAAATTGCTTACACGCTCTAACGATTTTCTCTTATAAGCATGGCTATGCAAGCCGCTTAATATAAGTATTTGTTTGAAATAAATCAGAAACATAAATAACGTGGATCAGATACAGTTCAGACTATTACTGAAATATTTCTTTAGATGTGTCTAAGTAACAGAAAGAGTATTGACCGTAAAGACTGTAGTCTGCCAGAGTGTATTCTACGTTCCCTTCCAGGGTTATACATCAAAGAAGAGAACCGTTGCACCTTGAAACTGTTGCTTTTAGTTAATTTGAAGTTTTCAGTGCGTGCTAATTCTGTTAACAAAATTGGAAGGTGTCAGCAAACAAGGAATAACACGGAGGAGTCATCGACATCCGGAGCTACCGTTACACGCCGTTGTGGGTTGTTAACCAGTGGAGAAGAAAAAGTGAACTGCGAAGAAAGCCTGCAAAAACTAAAAGAAAACCAGGAAAAGCAAGATCTATATTGCAGAGGCTTCAAATTATACCAACTCTCCTTTTTTCAAGCGTCACTGTTTTTTTTAGAAACTGTAAAAAAAATACAAGCATGATACTCTTAATCTTTTATGGACAAAGTAAAGAGTAATGCAAAGTAAACAGCCACGGAAGATTTTTTTCAATAACATAGTTGAAAATGAAGAAGAAAGTAGTTTTAAAATATTTTTCTTAGGAAGTATCATCATATTTTGCAAGTAGAAGGGTGTAGAAAACAAATGATGATCTACTTACACCAAGGGATTTAGCTAGTGGTAAAGGTCTAGTCTAGTGTCACTGGGAAGTCTTCGCAGGTCAAATGCTGATTAGTACACTCGGTATTCAAGCTAAGACTTCGTAGGTATTCTTGAGATATTTTTCAGAGAAATGCTATATTGGTAATATACTTGTCACTTTCAATTACCGTATTTTAAAAGTATAAGGGTTGAGCGGATTTCGTTGAAACTGTAATTTTCTATTTTGTTCTGATTCTCCTCTTGTTCTGAACCTCTCTAAAATCCTCCAGGGCCTCTGGGCCTGACAAAATAAATCCCATATATCTAATTAAACTAGCCCAACCATTATCTGCACTTCTCACCATTCTTTTAATAGGTGCCTGTCGGAGGGTTATTTCCCGAACTCCTGGAAATAAGCAAACATTACTCCGGTTTACAAAAAAAGGGTGACAAGTCATGTGTTAATTCATATCGACTTATTTCCCTTCTTTCTGCCCTCGGTTTAATTTATGAAAAAATTATCACAGATAGGATTCAAAATCATGTCCTCCCATTTCTTTCTCCCTCCCAGCATGTACCAAATGGATTCTGTGAAACCAACTTAACTGTCCTACTGTCTCACGCCACGGATCCCCTAGCAAATAGACAAGACGTCATATACCTAGACTTCTCCAAAACATTTGAAACCGTCAATCATAAACTTCTTATACACATGCTTGTCTCCAGATTTAGTATTCACGGATCCCTCCTTCAGCTTCTAGGTGTCTCTCAAGGATGCTCCTTAGGGCAAGTTTTATTTTCCCTCTACATTGATGAGTTATGTGAACAGATAGATAATTCTTGCACTATACTTCTCTACGCTGATGACTGCAAAAATTTTAAGACCATTAAATCTACAGAAGATACTTTCTTCCTTCAAACCGCTATAGACTTTGTTGAAATGTGGTGCAATAATTGTTTACTGAAAGTCAATCCTTGCAAAACTGCTGCAATACGTTTCTCACTCAAAACCCATAACACAAAATGTACGTACACATTAGCCTCATCTACTATACAAGGACCTTGGTATCATATTTGATGAAAAACTGAATTTTACTCCTCACATTGAATTCATAACTTCTAAAGCACTCAAACTTCGTGGACTTCTCTACAGGTTTACCGATATTAAAGATTTCAGAGCTCTTCGGTCATATTTTCTCACTTGTGTACTTCCTACTATTGAATACTGTTCATCTATCTGATCTATGGCTTGTGAAACCAACTTATCTAAATTGCACAAAGTCCAACATTTCTTTATCTGCATTGTACAACACAGGATACCCAAACTCCAACACAAATCTATCGTAGACAATTTGGATTCTCTTGACTTAAAAAACATAGACACACGAGGAAAACTAAATGACTTAAAATTTCTTTACAAAATATTGCAGGGCCCACTGAGGACCAACGACCTTCTTCCACCTTTTTACCTTAGAGTACCCAGACAAAATGCCCGTTCCCAACATTATTTCTACCTCTCAAAACCGCGATTGTGTTTGGTCCAGCGATCTCTTGTACACAGATTATCACGTTTTTACAATACTCTTCCTTTGTCACCAATTCTCTCTCAGTAAAAGTAAATTTCTATAAACTTGTTATATGAATCTGTTGTTGTTATAATTTTTATTGTTATCATATTGTTACAAGAACTGTGTAAAATCGCGTATGCTGTATCCGTGCTAACTTCTAATAAATAAATAAACGGTTATTTTTAAACAATAAAGAGTATTGCATAACTTTTACGAAATATTATTTCACAATTGAAAGCCATATCTTGCTACTAATTTTGTCGGGTCGAAGACATCTTTCTTACGTCTCATTTAAAATCTTGTAAGTGCTTTTAGCTACTTTGTGTTCGCATTATCCGTTTCTAGTAAAATAAGATTTTTATTATAGATGCTAATAATACTGTGCATAAGAATCATATGTTAGTTACGCAATGCTCCAATTGGAGCCAAATGGACGTATTTTATGGGTCAGTTAAGACGTTTGATGGAAGATCTACAATATGCGTACAATGTCCCAGAATGTATGGGATTAAAAAAGGGTATTCCTAAGATATTTTGGAATATTAAAAGGATATTCTAGGTTGGAGTTTTAGGAATTTTCATAGAATATTCTGAGAATATTTCCAAGGAATAATTGTCCTCTTGGGATATCCCCAGAAATATTCTTAGGATATTCGCTCATACCGGACATTCAGATATTCGTATAATATTCTACGCATGAGCTAACAAGAGAACCCTTTTTGCTGTTTAGCAAGTTTTGACTTCGGACATGCTTTTGGACCTTATTTGAAGCATATAGATAGTGAAAATAACACGCATAGACTCGCACTCTGTCATTTGTGTCCCGAATAAGTCAAGTCGTGTAATGTGAGCGACTTTTAAGCAGTAAAATCAACCTTGAAAGTGAAACTTTATATTAACTAAATGAGTTATCAGATGCATTTCCGTAGGTACTTTTACGTGTAGAACACAAATTTCACCATGAAAATGTTCGCAAATTGAATGTTTTTTATACAAACTCCAGTTTATGATCGAAAATGAACAAAATTCCGTAGAAAGTAATGCCGTATAGGAACAACAATACAACTGTGGGAAAGGGGAAGGAGGGCCAGGGGATTATAAATACATAAAAAAATAATGGTTTCTAATACCTTTTGGGGGGCCTAGGGCGCTTGCAACGCTAAACCATTGATCGACAACACGGTTTTGAAGAAGGAAGCGAAGCGCTGGAGCGAGCATAGCAAAAAAGCGAGTGCACCTCATGGAGATGAGTAGCAAAATCTCTCCGATGCCCAGCGGTTTCGCAATTTGGCATCCTCGGCAAGGACTGGGAGCTCCGTTACGTTCTTAAAGTTAGTTCTTTAGAAAAAGGAATATTACAATTATAAAGTTTGTAATAAATATGTTGTAATTATAAGTAATATTAGAATTCTTTTGTTTAACTTTAAAAAAAACTAAATAATAATAACGGACTTGATTTGTTTATTTGACCTTTAAATAAAAGACGAAAACGTGAAATAATGGAGGACAAATTCATTGAATCACTTTTTAATTTAAAATCAAAGAAAGTGAAATCTGTTTAGATTGAAAAACAATTCATTATGCTTTATTTCATTTTTAGAACTTGTTAATTCACTATAATTAGTATTATTGTTTAATTGTTTCATTTTAAAGTTCAATTTCAAATATTCATAAAAATAATCAAATCAGTTGCGTTTTCTCGTGCTTATCACAGTTATTTAAAATATTTAACTTTCAAAAAATTAATATTAAGCGTGCATATTAAATAAGATGTTTGAAACAAATATAAGATGTAACATGACAGACGAGAATTTATTTTCGTAAGTAGTTTGAAAAATGTTTGCTGTTCCAATTATTAATTATAATTTTAGTTTGTAATATAGTTATGATAATATTTGTATGGTAACGGGCATAGAGAGTGTACGTAAACGAAGAGAGCGCAGGAGAAGCGAGAGTGTTGCAATTTTGTTCCGGAATTACACACCAAAGAGGAGAGGGGATGAAAAAATGTACGTACGAAAGTAAAAATTCAAATTGAAAATAAAATGTCTTCAGTATTATTTAAAATGTCCGCATTAAATAACCGTGAAGTCGATCAGTGGTTTAGCGATTGCAAGCGCCCTAGGCCCCTCAAAAGGTATTAGAAACCATTATTTTTTAAAGTATTTTTTTCATATTTATAATCCCCTTCCTCTTTCCCACAGTTGTATTGTTGTTCCTTACTTTCTATGGAATTTTGTTCATTTTCGATCATAAACTGGAGTTTGTAAGAAAAACATTCAATTTGCGAACATTTTCATGGTGAAATTTGTGTTCTACACGTAAAAGTACGAGGGGCGTTCCATATTGATTTACACTTTTTTTTACATTTATAAGAACCTTTATGCCTCGGCCGATACAGCCACTTTCTCAACATAGTCTCCATTAAGAACTACACACTTGCACCACCGATGTGGCAACTTCTCTATGCCCTCTGCGAACCACTTTGTCGGAGTCTGTCGCACCCACGTCCGGACAACGTCTTGCAGTTCCTGGAAGTTGGCGAAATGATGTCCACGCTGCGGTTTCTTCAATGCCCATGAAGAGGTGGTATTCAGAAGGGGCCAAGTCAGGAGAATAAGGTGGGTGTGGAATCACCTGGAACCCCAGCTCATTAATATAAGTCGTGGTTGCTCGACTCGTGTGGGGACGAGCGTTGTCGTGTTGCAGGAGTACACCTTTCGCCCATTTTCCTGGTCGTTTCCTCTGAATTGCACTGCACAAACTCCGAAGCGTTGTCACGTATGACTCGCTGTTAGTGGTGGTTCCGGGTTCCAGCCAGTCAATGAGTATGATTCCATCCTTATCCCAGAAGACTGTTGACATGCGTTTACCTACTGAGGGCTGTGTACGGAACTTCTTTGGTGTGGGGCTGCCTTGATGCTTCCACTGCATTGATTGAACTTTGGTCTCTGGCTCATGGTAGTGCAGCCAAGTCTCCTCGCCAGTAACGAGTTTGGACATGAAGCCTTCTGGATCCTGGTTGTAGCGTTGCAGAAGATCACTGCTCACGTCCTTGCGCTGTTGTCTTTGTGCAGCATTCAGGGATTTGGGAACCCACCTAGCAGACACCTTACCCATCTTAAAGTGTTCGTGCACTATGCGGCACAGATTGCTTCTGGCATGTCCTGTGGCCTCCTCCAGTTACGTGAACGTGATGCACCTGTTGTCCTGAAAAAGCCGCTCCACTCTTGAACTGTTCACTGGTGTTGTTACAGTCACTTTCCTTCGAGAACTGGTTCCCTTCGCCGTTGATGTGCGGCCACTTTTCCAGCCGTCCACCCAGTTGTATACGGTTTTGCGTGACGGTGATTAAGGATCTCCTCCCAGTAAGTGGCAGAAGGCTTATGGGGCGACAGTCCCTGTTTACCAGTCCCCTGTCCCAGTTTTCTGCCATATATATATATAAATAAATAAATAAATCATTCGTATTTCATCCATACTTCTCTTTCGATATAATGAAAGGAGAATTGTCGATTAAAAGATAAAAAAAATGTTAAGATTTTCCCTAGAAACTAATCTGTAAAGTTAAATGGGATGGGAATTTTTCCTTGGTCCATATGATCTTGACATTTTCAGTGGCGTTAAAGAGCACATCGACTTCATTAATATTTTAACTGGCTTTCTTGTCTGTCTGTTTGGTACAAAATATAACAAAATAACAGAAAATCAACTCGCCTTTCTTGTCTGTCTGTTCGGTACAAACTTTGCAATCGATTTTAAACTCACTTCCCATCATCCGATTTCTTTCAAATTTTGTAAACTTGGTTGCTTCCGATGAAAATATAATATTCAATCATTATATTTACGACAGAATAATCCAGTTAACTTAAATTAATTAATGAATAATAACTCGTTTTCTTGTCTGTTTGTTCGGTACAAATTTTGTAATCGATTTTAGACTAACTTTCCGATGAGCTAGAGAGTTAAAACTTTAAACTAAGCTCAGAACTGGATGACAATGCAATATTAACTTATGGCATTTTGAAAAAGTCGCCATCTTGGTTCCAAAATGGCCTCCAAACCCATTGTTGTATAGAATACACAGCTTAAACTGCTGGGGCTAGCGAAGTGATATTTGGTATGAAGGTACATTATCACTAGTAGGTTACGAAAATATTACCAAATTTCTCCAAAGATGCCTTGGATCCAACATGGCGGACACAAAAATTCATTTTCTACACCGTTTGAGCTAGAGATACGAAATTTGGCATAAAGGTGAATCATAACAGTAGTTTAGGAAAATATTACAACATTTTGAAAAAAGTCGCCATCTTGGATTTAAAATGGCCTTCCAAATATCATTTTCGACACAATTCGAGCTAGAGAAATGAAATTTTAAATGAAGGTGTACCATCATGTGTAAGTTAACGATAATATAATAAAACGTTTAAAAAGTCGCCATCTTTAATCCAAAATGGCCGCCAAAATCATTTTTCAAACCACTGAATCTAGAACAACGAAATTCGGTACGACCAAGAGTTGGTTACGAAAAAAAAATAAAGGATTTAAAAAAAAACACGCTTTTTAAGATGGACTAAAAAGTAAAAAATAATAAATAGAATTAATCTTATTAATCGGAAAATAAAAGCGTGGGTGCTCTTAGATATTATGATAAGGTAAGCAAGAGCACCCACGCTTTTATTTTTCGATTCATAAGATTAATTCAATGTATTATTTTTTACTTTTTAGCAGCGACGGACGGTTCATATGTTTGCCCGTTTGTACAAACTACCTTCTAATACTTTTATAATTAAAATGAGTCGAAAACCAGCTAGCTTCTTATTCTTATTTTTTAACACACTGAACGCTCACTTAATCATTAGACCCAAACCAGAAGAGACACACACACAGAGTGTATGTACTGTGTGGTTCCATCCGTCTCAGGCAGCAGCAGCTCGCTTGCTTTCAACTTCGTTTCCTTCAGGTTGCCAACCGAGAACGCCAAGGAACTTTTGGGCATCTCATGGGGTGAAGACAATGCAGAAGGCTACGGGGTAGATCGTTGCCTCATAACTCTCTATATGTTAGCAGATTTTGGGCAAACGAAGTGTCGCTGCTTTGCACTAGATAGGCGGGCGCTCTTCGCCCTTGTAGAATTCCCGCATCTCGCCATGTGGACAATTTCCATCCACTACCTGCTTCAGGGATAATTTCTCGCAGCTATTTTCTTCTCTGGCGGTCAATTGAAAGATAACCGTTTTAAATTTTAAATGAAAGAGTATTTCAAGTTGCAAAGTCTAGGATAAAATATATCTGCACGAAAGTGCTTCTTAGAATTATTTCTCTAAAATAATGTCCGAGTAATCCGAATAATCAATAATGTCTTGATTCTTTGCTTTGGTATTCTGAAACGTACCCGTTACTTTAAATCAGCCTGCCGATGCCGGCTATTCTGAGTAAAGATTCTCTCAGCTCAATCCGGTGCATGTTCAAGTAGTACGTAATTCTGATTAAGAAACTCAGAAACGTATGAGAACTCTAGGCTATATAATTTTCAATTTTACACCTTTTCTAAAACCAGAAAAAGGATGAAGAGTTAAGCAAAACATGTAATAGCACTCACCGAGTAGCCCTAAATTAGTTGATAGAATATTCGCTTCGCTTTCGGGAGGTCGTTGGTTTGATCCAACACCTGACCATCCCGGCTGAGGGTTTTTCCTTTCACACCAACCAAATGCCGAGATGGTATCTTCAACTTATGACCTGGCCGACCCCTTTTCGCATCCTTTCCCCTATCCTACCCAGCCCTAAGCCACCCTAATGGCTAACTGTCATAAATTAATTCAGCACCACAAACGAACTACGAAGAATAGGACAGGTTTCACGGGAACTTCTATTTATACGGCATGCGTAGCATCTTAAGGCTTTAGTTTGTCACAAGGAAAATAGGGATTTGTTAGAGACTGTCTTAATTCAAGTGGCCATTCCAGTATTCCCCTGTTTGACTGATGGATGACTCGGAACTACGTGCTCCAGAGTCCGATCCCACGTTGAATCACGGCTTTAATAGGTTAGATCACATTAATGCACGGCTCGTCCATATGAGATTTTTCATCAAGTGAAATTCGTGAACAGTTTTTATTCCTGTTGCAATTGCTTCTGACATGATTATAAGAATAAGCTTAATTGATCTTCCTCAATAGATGAAACATACTATTAAATTCCGCCTTCATTCTTTTTTTTTCTTTCGATAATTTTAAGATTTTTTTCCCAAAAATTCTCAATGTTCCTCTCTTTTCTAAACTTACATTTATGGACCAGACAGTCATCTATGGCATTTCTCTGGAATGATGTCTGTTAGCGAGCACTCAGTGAGAGGGAAGAAGGTAGCAATCTACGTGCTATGCTCATATTCGCCTAGTGAAGCTCAAACAAACCATAGAAAATGTCAATCAGTATGATGACAGAAAGAATCGAACCTGTCTGCCTATCCAATGCCGATCTAAAGTCCGTGAAGGTAGCCACCGGATTACGGAAGCTGGATATGCTTTATTTCTGGTTATTTTAGAAAGTAGATTAATATTCAAACTGTTATTTCATGTTATTAGTTTCCATTAAGGATGTGATATCCAATCTCAACGCTATCAAAGAAATTCTTTGTTAGTTTCAGAATAATACAAACTATAAATACAAAACTTTTTCCAACAGAGAATGCCAAAGTCGTCTTGAATCACTTAGGGTTCAAGAAAGAGAAATTCTGGGCATCCTATTTTGTTTCGTTTGAAACATAAAATGTTGCTTCAGTTTTGTATAATTAAATATCGCGTCATGAGTCGCCACTGCCATTAAAAAAAATAGTATATTAATTTATTCCCTGTAAGTCACTACAGCCTGTTGTTGTTGTGTTGCCTAGAGCGTGTTGTTATTGTTATTCAATAATAATAATAATAATAATAATAATAATAATAATAATAATAATAA